>VZRV01009905.1:4185454-4242826 GCA_013398115.1 Falcunculus frontatus
AAAGACTGCAGCAGATTTTGGGTGGCAGCAGATGAGCCACTAAAAATGGGGCACATGATCCCCTTCCCCCTCCCCTGCCCAGCATGTCTCTATCTAGGATCTGGCTTGATGATATTTCCCTCAGAGCCTTGCTGCACACCATCAAGGCAGAGGGAAACAGGCAATTCACCAGCACATGCGTTTCCGATACATAAAACCACTGCTATGCATTTAAAATCCGGGCCTCGTTTTACCCAATTGAATACATCCAGGCATTCATTCTGCACCCAGCCGAGAACAGGGCATTTACCTCTTTGGTAGGTGGCTATTAATATGCAGTAAAATTATAGCTGTACAACGCCAAATGTAATTGCCATAGATCATTTAGAGCAGATCCAGCAATTCAGCTGCTGGAAATGCATGTCTGTGAATAACCATGCATCTGGTACAATGCCCTCTACTACAATAACCTGAAAGGAGACAGAAGCGTCTGATGCTAGCTGCAATTAGTAATCCTATGGATGAAAAATAAACAGTCAATAAGTACAAAGCAGCAAGGTCCTATGAAATATAGAGATCGTTTCTGTCTGCGGTGACACAAACAATCCAACTCCCACAGACAGACAATTCTTATTTAAAATACACAGTTAAAAATGCACTCCTTTCATGATGTGCTTTCAGAAAGCCCTAGTTAGAGAAGACAGTTCACTGTGATTAATGAATGTAGTAGAACTCGTGTACCAGTAAATATGGACAAATATATAGACAGCCGGGGGAGAGTTGCGGGCAAATGTTTGCTTTAGTATGTATTATCCTTGCACCCCTGGAATACCTCTTTCCCCTCAGAAGCAAACACCTGCTTTTACTGAGGACTGCTGAATGGAATCAGACTGGAAGAATGCAGTGAGTGATGAACAACAACAGGGTGTGCATTAGCTGGCTCTTGGTGCATGCTTCAAGTGATCAGAGGCATTCAGCCAGGCACACCAAAACCTGTTCTGCTAATGCAGCTCCTGATGTGGCTCCCTCCTAGGATGGTCGCGTGTGGCTCCATCTACTTTTAATTTCATTCTTTAACATATTCCCACATTGTGCTACAGGTTCCATCTGAAAGCAAAAAGACCAGCAGAGAGGCTATAAATGGCACTAGTGTGCTACACCTGGTGACAGGGCAAGGACCACCTCTTTGCTTTTTGCCATTTGATGTTTCAGGCAACTCAACAATGGACCAAAGTTAATTTTCCAAGGTGGTTGTCAAAACTATTCTGAACATGCAGTGAAATGGAGAGGACCTCACCTGACTGCTGCCCATCATTCCTTCACTCCCAAGCAGGGTACCCAGAGAAGGGAGAGAATGCACACTGCACCAGGACATAAAAGCAGTACTCACTCATGCCTTCCCTAAATGCCTTGCAACTCACCTCCAGAAGGGAAGGGGATGAGAGTAGTGAATGTTTCAGAACCTTGCTCCAGTCACTAGACGCAATGAACATGTAAAACAGCCCCGTGTCCACAGCTTGTCTCCCACCGTTGAGATACTGGAGTGTCTTCAGAGTGGGAAGAGCCAAAACTATACGTCAGATCTGTAAGAAGATGAAAATTAATCCAAGCTGTAGTCTGGCAGTTCATTCCACCCTCTCCTATGTGGCTGGATGTGCCTGGAGCAAGTTAACAAATTCTAAAAGATGTCAGCTACAGCAACACCAATGGAAATAATCGGGGAAAAAAACCCCGGTATCACTCCAATATCACATAAGGTAGTTTTTCAACTCAGAAGGTTGAGCAGCATCAAACACAGCATGTGCAAATAAGTGAAATTGCCTTCCTTTGTTAAGAAGTCACCTCAGACTTTCTCAGTCAGATACTAATCTGACAGAATATGCAGCCTATATAACTTTCTTGAGGACTTTTCTTTGTAGAAAGAAAAATCACAGTCATCGCCCAATCATAATATTGAAGAGGTGGCAAACCACGGCAATAACTTGCTGCTGCCTGCCCTCATTTGTAAACATGGACAGGGATAACTGTCCATTTAAGCTTCATGAAAGTCTGCAGAAGCTGTGTGTTTAAGCAGAAAGAGAACTTGATCAACTATTCAGACTTCTGACACCTTTTTCTGTCTGTTACATGGCCAAGTTTCGAGGATAATCGGGAAAAAAGAAAAGACACGACCTATTTCACCAAATACTTTCTTGAATAAAGCATTTAATTAATTAACCAGCAGCACATGTGTTCTAGGATTCTGGTATTGCCAAGTGCCCTTGTGCAACAGGACCACCATATAGAGGTGAAGCATATATGTGTACATATGAACATATGTACACAAAACTCCTACGGACAACACCAAATGCTTCAGCTCAAGGTATTTCCAAACCATGACAACAGGTTATATTACTTGTTCACTGTGAGCACACTTTCTAGCTATGATATCTCAGTTTCACTTAGAAATCAAGAAAACCTTACTGGGCTCTCAAAACCCGATATCAGACTGGAAGTATGAGATGTCAAACAAACATACAGAGCTTCTTGCAGTTCTGCAATCACAGATTCCTGGGACAGAAGGCATGTAGTGTTACTAAATGCATTAATAAAAGCTTCCACAACTGGTTGCACATTTCTGCTGCTTCTAGTCATTTCTCAGTGAAAAAAACCCTCTAACACAAAGTCTGTTGTGTTTTGGAGTTATAGAATGATTCAGTTTGAGACACAGCAGTATGATAAGCTAACTGTTGATATATTTTATCATAATTTTATGTGAAAGAGATCAGTTTTAGGGGGTTTCATTTATTTTTAAACTTCTTTCCATTTTTATGTCCTACATGTTACAAACAAATTAATCATGCATAATTTGCAGATGGACTTAAAAATACCATGCTTATGTTTAAAATGGCACTTTACAATATGTAAATATAGCCAAATTGATCCAGTTTTAAATACTTCTCAGGAAGAGTTGAAATATTTTTCCAGCTACAATATCGCAAGTAAAGGAAAATTACCCAAGCAATTTGTGTAAAGCATGTACTGGTATCTCAGATTTGACAAAAAAAAAGAAGCTTTATGCTCTTTTCAATAAACTCAGTAAGAATTTTGCAATGGATTTCATTAGGATTAAGATCAGGTACTGAAATCTCAGATTCTTTCTTTGGAGAAAGATCAATGAACAACCCTTTAAAAATATAATCTGTTGCTAGAGGGGCTGAGGCAGCTTTTTTTTCCCACTAAAAGCAAAGAATAATTTCTTTGTATTTGACATTTCAAATCCCCTCTTAGTTTCTTTTAGAAATCCCAAAGTGTTTGATGTGCCATATCTGTGTATTTTGAAAAGGATATTACAGTGTGGAGTTCCTCAACCCACAAAAAAAAAGTTGCCTGATCCCTGCTAAGACTGGAAACTGTAGCTCCTGCAGCACTGATCAGCTGTGACTTTCAGATGAAGATGAGCAGGAATTTGAACTCTGGCTTTGACAGCTAGCATTTGTGCAAATGGTTTCTCGAGCTGTAGCCTTTTCCTCAATTTATGTTTACAGCAGGAGGACTGGGGGACTTTCAGGTCACAGTGTAGGAGGGGCAGTGGACTGTTTTATGGGCTGACAGGTTGCTGGCAGCTCCAAAAAGGATGTTCCAAAGTAATCCAGAGACCACAGAAAGGGCTCAGCCTGGTATTCTTCTGACTCAGTCATATTGCTGAGAGCATTGAAAGAGCTGTGACAGTGTGAGATATTCAGGCAGTGGGCAGCTCTCAGTTGCACTGGACAGAAACATCTCTCTGATATAGAAACTTAGCACAGTGGTACTTTTTATAATATGTATGTGTGGCATGCACGATAGGACAAAGCTACAAAACACACACTGGTGAGTAAGAGAAAGAGTAGTAAGCAGAGAGTCAGCTAGAATGTTGTGAACTGTGGTGTTAGAATGGGCACGAGAGAAAATGGTGAGAAAAAGAGGAGGAGGGAGAGTCCCAGGCAGGGAATGCAGTGAGTTGGTTATCGTTGGTTATCTTGAGATCTGTGATTCATTGCAGAGAATGTGCACTACCTGCACATATTAGAGTACTGTAGGGAAGGAATCAGGCTGAGGAAATTCCAAACTCTCTCAATAGGATTTACGAGCTTTAATAACCCAATGGCTCAGGGTCACCTAAGAGCCCAGGAACTGCTTGGCTCACAAATACAAGTGGCTCTGAGGAGACATATGACAAGCACAGCATCTGCCGGAGAGTAGTTACAGCCCTTGGCATAGGAGCCATAAGAGTCACAAACAACTTCACTGGCACAAAGCAGTTTCCTGTCAAGATCTTACCAAGAAAAGTCTTTATTGCAGCCCTTTGTCTAATGCAAAGTATAAAAGCATAGGTTACCTCCCAGCACACCTGGCCAGCAGACAAGCTATGGTGACAATTTTCAGCTACCACAATAAGATATGAGTAATACAGGCTTTCAACACAGGTACATGGTGTTTCTCTCACTGCTAAAACATCAGAGACCTACATCTGCCCTTTAGGTGTCCTGGAAGAAGGGAAGTGAAGGGACCAGGGAACTTCATGGGTAAGCAGGTGGATCCAGGAAATGACAGAGAGGGGGAAAGAAGAAAAAAAACAATCTTGAGAGGAATCCCCACTTACCTTATAGAAATCCTGCCAGAGCAATATTAAGAATAGCAGTAAAACATGCTTGTGGAGTTGTAGGCTTGGTTTAACACTCAAAACCAAGTATATTTTTGAGAAGACCATCACCCTAGCTGTAGATTGGACACCATATGAAAACCTAGAGAATGAAGTTGGCAAATGATTTGGAGGTGAAAAAAAGGAAGATTTGCTGTGCCAATCAGCCCATGTAACTCTTAGTACTCACTAACTGCCAACTCCTCCATTTGAAATTCCCCTGAATGTGATACCTTCTTAACTTTTGGTTTTGGAAGGTCTAATCTTCTCTGAAATGCATGTTTTAAATGTAAGAGAAGGCTCCCAATTTACATGAGGCCTAGGCCTACCTTGCAGGTATTTTTCACAAGGCACTTGATACTACAGTACTATGTTGACACTCTTCAACCAGACACCCTTTTTCAGTTTTCCTTTAAAATTTTTAAGAATAGTGTTTAACTTCTCACATAGTAATTTGTAGAAAGAATCCTGGCCACAGCATCTGTGTAACCTGGATGTGTTGGTTTCCTGCTGCCCACCCTACCTTGTTGCAGTGAATGCTCTGAGGCTCACGCTGGCCACCTTTATTAACTCATCCAGTTAGAGAAGCAGCAAAAACAAATATTGACCGTGAAACCCTGTTCAAGAGGAGGTGGGTATGCCCTCCACAATAGAGAGAGTTATGAGAGTAACATAATTTTCTGGCAGATCAGCTCCCCTCACAATACATGTGAAATTAAGTACTTGCCCCCTTTAAGGCCACGTTGTGCTTTACATGCAAAACTGTGTGCAGATGTGCCAAAGAATAGGAGCAACCTGAAAAAATACCTAAACAAAACAAATCAAACCAAACAAAAAGTCCCAACCAGTGCTAAATGACACTTTCCAAAAACCCTTTATAAACTACTGGAAGCAACCTCTTTTCACATCTTATGCATCATCACACTGGTTTTGTTCATCTTCAGTAAGAATGACCAGAAAAGGCAGATCTGTAACCACAGTTTGGCACAGTCAGTGTGACTCGACTTTGAACCATCCTACTCAAAGATCTCAAAAGTAGCAGCAGCCCTACAGTAAGCAGAGAATAATTCTTGCTATGTCATTTCAAAAGCCTCTCAAGTTCTGTCAGTGGTGAAAAAATGTGGCCTTTGTCATACAGTTCGAGGTCTTAGAGGTTTTTCAAGGAGCTATGGGTTAAAATCCTACCGAGGTAATCACCCTCACCTCTCCACTTTCATTCAATTTGACCAGTGTTCCTTTACTTAAAACTGTCAACCAAATATGAGATTAATTAGCATTAATTTAGCAATTTGCAGTGTTTCATCTTCAGCATTTGGAATCAACTTTTGTGTTGGCTACTGGGCTGCAGAAAAGAGACAGTATAGAATGAATGACTGCTTATGTAAAAATTAGGTACATTCGGCACCAAGTGATGGGGGCAGTAAGAAATCCCACAGCACTGTACTTCATGGACAGAACACAAAGACAGATGCTTAAGCTTCCAGCATTTTGAGGTCTTTGGCCTTTCAGGTCTTGGAGTCTTAAGCATAGTTATTTCTAAGTCACTGCCCTAAAAATAATACTGTTCCCTTGAATTTTCTCCAGCTGCCTTCTTTTTGTTTCGCCTTGCCTTATCCACTAGACATATTTAAATTTTCCTTTGTTTGGAATCTACATTTTTTCACGCCCTAAAATTATAGCCTTTGCAATGTGCAATAACTGTAGAAAGTCCCTTCATTGAAAGAGCAGAACATGGTACAATTTTAGCATCATATAATTTCCTGCATAATTGTTAAATCATTTTCTTCCTTTTCTCCCTCCCCCTCTTTTGCTTTTTTTCTTTTTTCTTTCTTTTTTTTTAATAAAGGAAAGATTTAAACTGTATATCCAGAGAGAGAGACAGACAGAAAACTTCACTGCCACACAATAACATGCTACACTGCGACTCACCTTTATTGCAACAACAGTCTTGCATCAGTGACAAGACTTTCCCTATATATTGCTTTGGTCGCTCAGCGTTGGGCTCTGTACTCAAAGGCACTATTGGTTCACAAATGTAAACCTCCTTGTGTGTTTGTGACATTGTATCCCCAAATATCACATCATAAAAATATTAAAACAAAACTGTTCATAACATTTTCCTGTGCACCATCTGGGCCTTGCAAGAAAGCTGACATTATCTGTCAAACTAAAGATAACCACATTTTCTCTCTTTTGTATCGTTAATGTTTGTCATCGCAAATTTCACTTTAATGCTCCAATTACATTATGACATTCTTAGAAACTGAATGGCACTAATGACTTTCATTATTATTTACACACTTCCTTAATTATACGGCTCTCCCTCTCATTCACAACATGTTCTCCCTCATAACACTCGCTCCGATATAAAGCTAATGAATTTTAAACTTTCTATTACATAAAAGCCCATGATTAATTACCCAGCTTCCCAATCTCTTTATGATGCACAATACAGAGCTCTCCTGAAGTGATGCAGGAAAGGGGGGGAAGCGTGGAACTTTTATTCCCTCCTTAGTGAAAGCAAATAGAGAGATAAATAAAGTATCTTTCTCTTTTAAGTGGCATATGCAAATTTAATTGAAAACAAATATACATCAAACCATTCCTCAGGAGAAAGCTAAATATCTCTACCTCAGCTGCATGTAGTAAACAGGATAATAATGGCTATTCTTATCATCTTTAATTTTTCATGACGAGAATTTTTTAATATAGTTCAAGCAAATGAGAGTGTAGAAGTAAAAACACGTGGTTTTTACATAAGACATTTAGTGTGGCATGCTGTATCACCAAGATCAACTATTTATGTGGTTTTAATTATTCAGAATACTGGACTCCTTCACTGATAAAAAAAGACAAGACAAAAAAGCCCAAGGTTGTACCAGTACCACACCAGTTGAAGGGCAGTTGTGACAAATATAAATTACTGCATTTCAGACTGCCAAAGGTAATACAATAAACCAGAGCCTAGAAGACTTTGAAAGACGTTGTAGGGGCACTGAACAGCCTAGCAATGAAATTCAGAGCTCACTAAGTACTGATACAGTCTGCAGTCTGCACGAGCTGTACATGTCTCAATGCCTGTGCTGCCAACAGAAATTGGATTCTGGCAGCCAAAGGTAAATTTACTGACAGTCACAGGAGAAAGAATGGGTTAGTTAAAAAGTGTGGCAACTCTTACCCCATTTGCTGGCTAGTGAACCTGACCTTAAGAATGGAGGGAACCTGTACATATAAAAAATTTATTTCCTGTCATTCCATGGAAGCGCCCTTGTATGCCTCTCCTGACTTAGTAAAGCAGGAGTCAGTATCTGTGCAAATACATACAAGGAATATAGTCCCAAATGGGACAAAAGCCCATCCTATCACGAATGAATTGATGGATATTCAGCTATGAATGACATATTCATTTAAAGCAAGCATGGGACATCTAGAATGATGAAGATTAAATTGTCAGAGCAATTTACCTATGTTTTGTCTTTATATTAACTCCTACTGCTCATCTGCTGCAGACAAGAAAATTTGCTTTGTTGTGAGAAAAGCTTTTTCGTTTCCAAATTTGGTTTGTTTTCTTTTTAATACCATATACTTTAAATGTCTAATCATTTTCCAGTGTCATGGAAAACCCAGGAAGCATATTGCATTAAATAATTCCCTGGAAGTTCCGTACAACACAACTGTACAATGTAGCTTCAGCCTTGTGAAAACTCGGAGGGATGGTAACTATACCTTGGTCTGTATGGTCCTACACAGCAAATAACTTGAAATTTTCTCAGGGTCCAATCCAAGGTCCACAGGGTAAGCTATATCATCTTCATTTAAGTTCTCATTCCAAGGCTGCTACTCATCAGCACTTTGAATTATGAAACTCCCTGATATCAGAGAATGTTTTGTACTTTAAAAAACTAAAACCAAACTCAGATTGATTGAAAATCAGTCCTTCCATTCTCCTTAATGTTGTTTTGCATGCTGTGTATGTTACAAAAAGTCATTAGGAGTACGTTATGAAGCAAAAAGTATAAAACACTCCTATTATTTCTTTAAAACCATAGCTAGAAGCTGAGCTTTAGAGGGCAGGCAGGCTCCTGGCAGAAATTTAACAAGTAACAGACGTGGAAGAAAGAGACACAGATGCAGAAGGAGAGTAGGTCTCAGAATAAAATTAGTTTTCTGATTCTAATAAAGTTACTTTGTTTAGCAGTCAGAAAGAAAGGCAGCTATTCCAGCTTTAATCAACATGTGATTCAGGGATTCACCATTTTTTCCTCAGATATTGTACAGCTGCTCTGTGTAAATAGATAGAGTCTTCCTGAAATCTGTTTTTCTCAAGATTCATCTGCTTTCTGTGGCTATTGCAGTTCATCTTCTTTTGCTGACTGTGGGGTCAAGAGCCCTGGACTAAGATATCTATGGGACATGTAATTTTATATTCAAAGCCTCCTGATATTTTGGGCAGAGAATGTGAGGCTGTCACAAAGGGCCAGATTATGATCCTCAGTCACCTTTGCATGCCCATAAAGAAATTTCAGAATGCACTCAAAAAGTCTTTGATTGGCACAGGAGATGTCCTATATGCTCTTGAAAAATTTGACTGTGACCTTAGCTTCTGTTTTATTTGTTGGTGGTTTATATTGCAGATAATTTTCCTTAAAATTTAGTAATTAATGAACCACAGTAGTTGCTAATCTTGATGACTGTTTCCATGTAAAATAATTTCTATGTTAGACATCTTCATAGTTTTCCAATGTTGTCTGGGAATAATTGTACTCTAAAGAAAAGAGTGTAGTCCTTGGACTCCTTCATGCACTGACTATTAGTAATAGCAGTTACACAAAAGAAATGAGACATCACAGAGTAAGGCACAAACATAATAAAACAGCTAAGCTAATCTTTATACAAAGATATTAAAACAACTGTGTAATGTTCATAATTATGTCAGAATAGGTGAAATTAGTCACAACTGTGACTAATGGGACACCTAATTTTACCTATTAAGTGGCACGAGGATCTGCAGTTACAATCTTATGATCCATTCTTAATGCAGACCAGATTTGTGATAAATTTACAGCCCACAGGATCAACCGATTAATATGACAATTAAGATAAATATATTTTAATGGCATATGGCATTATCCTTATGCTGTGTAGCTTTCAACTGTATTTTTGTTTATTATAATATTTGTGTCATGAAATTCTAGCTGTTTAAGATAATTAAATGTGTTTATATCACCATATTCCCCCAAAGATGAATTAGACATAGGCCCTCCAGATTTCTTATGAAGAAGAAAAGATTTATTAAATAATTTGAAAGTGAGACAGGCATGGAAAACAGAAATCTTTTGTCAAATCTGCAACTCTGTTACCTGGCCCTGTGATCCACTACTTACATGAGCATGTGAGGCATGAAGCCTTCTTCCCATCTGCCTTTTTTGTCTAAGTCAGGAGAGCTTCAAGGCTTGCAGAAGTGACAGGGAAGTCAGAAACTTCAGAAGAGTGAGGATGGGGCAGAGAGAAAGGGAAGATGCCACTATGAAGACTAATTATTGGTGGTGGGGAGTAATCTGCTGAAGCTTGTTCTTACAGCTGATTTTGTTGTTGCACGCTATATAAGATCTCTGTCTATATGAGCCGACAAAAGATGAGCTGTGCATCACCCAAGAAAGCTGCGTGTGAAGCAATATCATTAGGCAGAAACCAGGCCTTGACTTCAAATATCAGAGCTCTGATCCTGATTCTACCTCTTACTGAATTGATCATTTTGAGAAATTCAGCCGGTTTCCTGGTGCCTTTGTTTGTTCTTCACAGCTGCTTCTTCTGATCTTTCTTCTGGCTATTGTAATTCTGGGGAAAGTACTATCTGTCATTGTGAACTTCTGTCATGGCAGTCTGCAAAAATGTAACCTCCTACATCTCAGTCTGAAAACAGTCTCATTGAAGACGATGGGAGTTTTACATTGATCTTCGCAGCAATCTTGTTTGCCAATAATATCATCTGTATGTATTCTTTTGAAATGTTTCATATTGATTAACACAGTTTTTAAAAGCACAAACAATAAATTATTCATTTTGATTTATAAAGTAGTTATAGTAAGTGTTTATCACAGGGAGAGAATTTTCATACAAATCAGAATACTTAGAAAATAAGCCAAAAAACCCCCAACAAATCAGCTTTTCCCTGTATTATAAATATAATATCTTTTCTATAAACACAAACAAAACTCAGAAGCTCTTTCCTGAAATGCCTCAGAAAAGAGATGAGCCCAGCAAGCCAGGAAAGCCTGGCTTTGGTGAACACCATAAAAGACAGTGCCTTTGTGGAGAACATATTACTGCCAGCTCCCCTGCATTGAAGGCACAAGCACCTCTGACTGTTCATCATACGAGTATATTGAACAAACGGTACTAAATCTGCAGGAGTAAAATTACAAAGCTCACCAATTTTTGATAGAATTGCACATCACTTGAGGACCTAGATGAATTTGATAATTTGATACAGGACAAAACCAAGACAGACCCAGTCATTTGGAAATACTGCAAATATGGTCCTTAAGTCATCTTGCCCTGCTATGGAGAATAGCACACATTAGGGACACGAATTAAAAGAAAAAAATAAAAGTGCTGCAGTAAAATCTGAGCTGCGTCTCTCTTATTATTTGTACAATACTTTGTACAGTAAACTGTATTTTCTGTGTACTGCCTTCCTCCTACCAGGAGCTGGCAGCTTTTAAGCTTGACTGCAAGGATGGGGCAGGTACCCAGCCTTGCATACCTGAGTATCACAGCCAAAAGTGGTGTGCTAATTTCCAAAACAGCAGCAGGGGAGTCGTAGTATGGCCACCAGTAAAAGCATCACAAACTCCCAAATAGCAAAGATCTCTCCTTTTAATTGCAGTGCCTAGCAATTTTTTCAAGGGTGAGCATTTGTCCAGTGTTCCCTGTAGGCCTTTTGTCAGCTTCTGTGCACTGTTAGTTTTGCTGATGCTCCTCAGCACACATGTTGATAGCTGGTAAAGCCATACATATCTACGCATCCAATTTTAGAAAATGGGCAGAATTAAAAGCAGACAGTGTTTCAATGCCAATCTTCTCCAAGACTTTTAGTGAACACCTGTAAGGAAGGTGGCCAACAGCTGCCTCATGTCTAGAGCAAGATGCCATGCCAGGAGTGTAAGAAAAATCAGATTTTCCAGTGATACAGGACTTCACTCACAAAGTATGATGGTAGCACACCTTGTGGGTCCCCAAGATCCATGATTTATGGTGTTTCCCTCTTATCCATTACCCTTTACCTCTAAAAAATAAGCTATTTCAGACTTTCTTTGCCCTTCTGTTTCTCCATGGTACTGTCCTGTGTCCCATGCACTCTCTCATTTTCCTTTCCCTCTTTCCATATTCATGCCAGAGGGGACATCATGATGAGGTTCTCTAATCAATCGTCTGACTCATTGCCTTATGGCAGAATATTGCCATGGCTAATGACTAATATGACTGCAGGATTTCCAAATGTCATCTTATAAGATCTTACAGACTGTCTATTAACTATTTTTTAGCCTTTCCAGGATTAGCTGTGTAGCAAAATAAAACAGTATGATTTAGCATAGTAAACTCCTTTCTCAGCAGCTGATTTCTATTTATAGGTATAGCCTAAATGAAACACTATAGGACTATATTTACACTATGGGACTATATTTCTGAACTGAGAAATGCTCCATTTATGAGCAGCTTTTCCTGTGATATTCAAAGTGTTTATTTGCACAGTGAGTGATCAAAAATAGTAGCTGAAACTTTCTACTTTTTGGAAGATTGCAATTGATATTTACATTCGTGTTATGATTCATTATAAAAGAAGAAATGTGTGAAACTTCCAAGACAAATAGTTAGATGCACTGCCTTTGTTGATTTTTATTTATGCGTTCAAAATACTTCTCCCTCCACATTACAATTTTGTGATGAGCTAAGGAATGGAACGGCACATCTTCTCTCTGCAAATCCCTGAAAATGAAGCTGATATTTGCCCTTTCAGTTAAATGCAGTTATTCTATAATAGCAAATTAGTTTTATTTTAGATTGACATGAAAACAACACACTTACTTTCAAGAAGAAGAATTTTTCCCACTAATAAGAATTACCACAAAAAAGCAGTAAGAATGTAGGATGTGCAAGGAGAATTGTAGATTATTTTAAAGTCTGACAAGATACAGAGGATGCTTTGCTGCAATCCTAATGATCCCAGTCCAGTATTATTTACAGAAACATACGTTAGTTCTATTATTCTTGTCTTGCCATACTCATGGAACCACAAACATTCTCACCCATTTGCCCTTTCCAAATTCCTGCACTGGCATGAACAAAGAACTAGCTAATCACAGGATTTTGATACTTCCTCTGGGCAATCAACTATTAAACTCCCGCAGTTTGACCATTCTTAAAAATACAATAGTGTTCGACCATCTCTCTTGCACAAAACTAATTTCAGCATTGACAAATTTCCCAGATATCCATTTATAAATACTTACTGACACCTTCTTGATCAACTCATCTGGTCACCTTGCCACTAATGGTACAATGACATCGATGCGAAGCAAACATCCTCAGAGATACTGTGAGAAGGGTGAAGTGCTGGGGAGTGATGATTCTTCGCTGGTGATTGTCAATGAATTAGCAAGAAGCATTATCTTGGGTATAAAGGAACAGAGCCTATAGCTAGAGAAGGAGCTACAACACCAAATTGGGAAGTGTACTGTAAAGATTGGTGTTAGAAAACTAATGAATAACGTCACAAGACCCTAAACTAGTTATTCTCATTGGGACAGCTTGTTAGATCGTCAGATTGCCTAGATGAGAAACCTGCTCCCATTACTTGCGTGTTTGTGGTGTCAAACCCAATTAGTGTTTCTCCAGATGAATTTTCATTCATTAGAGTTGGAGAGCCAAGTAGAAAAAAAATGCAGCGGAACTGAATTCGTTTCCCCTTCACAAGCAGAGTTTTCTCTGCGCGTAGGTGTCACAAGTATGAGAAGCACACACTGAGATTCTCTCTAGTGACACAGCTCTGTCCCTTCCCTGCAGCCCTGAAAGCTTTGCTTTCTCTCACACCCAGCTTCCACCACAGAAACAGTAAGGAGTTCCACCACATTAACCTGAAAAATCCAACACAGCAGGAAAAATTCCACCTGTCTGCTGAACCAGTGCTAGTCTGCTGACAGCCCTCATCTCAGACAAAACAGGGTATGTCCTCCATCAGTCTGCCCATGATTCTAATTCATTCTGTGTATGTGGCTTTTTTCCCCTCAAAGCTCAATATGCAAAGGTAAACCCCTGCTGACTCCATCCTGTGGTTCCACTTTAGCATGTTCACATCAGGTTACCCTATCCCACAGTACAATAAGAGTCACTTCACTACTAATATTCCCTTAGGCCCAGGATCTGGTTGAAAAAAGTAGAATTTTGGCAGCAGGGGTGAAATCAATGCTCTGTTGAATTCATGCCACTGATTTCACCTGAGCCTAATTTTTACAACTCATCTTTATATGAGAGTTATACAACAGTGGCTAAGTTTTAAAACTGCTTATTTCCTGTTATGTACTCTCTTAACCTCACGCAGTGCACTTAATACACCGCCTTAGAAAACTGATGAAATATTAAGGCTATTTGGTTGTCTCAGTTTTTAAGAGTAAATACTGCAGTCGTTTTGGTTTTTTTTTCTTTTAGATAAGTGCAAAACTTTCCAGCTGTTGAATTTGAAGTGACATTTGCAACGGTCCTGAAGCATTATGAGGGGAACCTGTGAATTTTAAGTAGGGATGTTTAATAAGGTTTGAGAAATATTATATTAAAACTTGTATCTCAAGCTATGATCCTGACAGAGCTGACACTTAGTACACACTCAGTATTCATGATTTTTATCATTTTTCCTATTCTGTGAAAACACTACTGATCTTGTTTTGACTGTCAACCATACAAGCAAACTATTAAACTCCTCATTTAATAAGATAATAATTTTATAATAGGATTTAAAACTCTAGGCTCAGTGCAGTCAACATCAAACATTGGCTTAAATCTCTTGCACTAGAATTCATATTTGTCATCAGAGGGGGTAAAGGGGTTGTTTCATTTTTAAAGCATCTGTGGCTCATGATAGCAAAGGTTCTATATTCAGGAACGTGCTTTAAGTTAACTTGGGGTGCTGTTAAAGAAATCAGCTCCCTGCAGCTGAACCGAAATTAGGTTGCTTTCTTGCAGTTTTTTAACAGACAGATAATCTGAATGTTCAGTTTTGCATCTGTTTCACAATTGCTTCTTTATTCTGAGTCATTTGGTAACCTCCAAAAATAGTTCACTCTTCTTGAATTAGCTGCACAGTGTTATAGATCATGCAGACAGAAAAGCCCATCTCCTTGCTCCTGCACAGCCAATGTGCTACAGGGCTCCCGTATCAGCGGAGTCGTTGCAGTGTATCTTAACTCTAACAGATGTTACTGCTGGTCTCTCTCAGAGCCAGAAGGGAAAATAAAAGAAAGAGAAGCAATGGATCACAGGCCAAAACAATTGCTCGGTTCCAACAATAAAACACTATGTCCATGGAGGTGGACTGGGAGAAAAACAAATGGAATATTTGGGTTTTTTCAGCTAGAATAGGAGGTGATATCGTTTTTACAATAGAGGAACTGTCCGTTTAGCACACAGACCCCAGTTTTTGATGGAGTAAGAAACTTTGAGTCCCAGCTGTCCCAGTGATGTCCTGCAAATTGGAGTCCAGGAACAGAGAAATTAATTTATTTTCTTTTTCTGAAGTACTGTTATATTATTCGGTACTCAGTAGTAGGTGTTCTTCAAGGATTATTCACTCAGGTGAATTAGATTCTCTTTTGTTTTGCTTTTTAACTACGTGATAGATGTTGTGAGAATTAATTTCCAATAAAAAATAGCCTCAGCTGGCTGGTGAGACAAGAAACGGCAGCTGGAAAAATTAAGGAAATCCAAATGAAAGCATGTTTTAAAATATAATTTAATCAATAATATAATTTAATCAAAGGCAAAAAAAAATCAATTATGAAATTAGAAAGGACTTTCAGGTGAATGACAAGTTACTGTTGTCAATCCAAGCTTTGCTGAGAAAACAGACCAATCTGAGAGCAAAGAAGAAGAATGTGTTGGAATTTCATGTATACCCTATAAGCACTCCATGCAATTAATGTACCAAAGATAAAAGAATAATACTTTTTGTTGCTGGAACTTGTGGAAAATCCTTGCATTTTCCATATAATTCCGCAGAAAAAAGAAACAGACCTGTCTCACATTCTCCTTTCTAATGTTCTAAGAGGGTCACAATATTAATGGGATATAATACTATACATTTTCATTAAGAAGAAATACAGGTTATTTTCCTCATGCATCTCAGGCTTTCCTGAAAGTGTTTGTTGTTATTGTTTGATATCAGTTGCCACAAGGAAGCTTTCCCCCACCAGTTCCTTTTTGCAAGGGCCCATCCATGAACTTTCATCTGCTTTTTTTTCTATTTATCTGTCCAAAGAGACTGGGAAATGGAAGGAATCATACTCCACTTCCATCACTAAAACCAGGAAGCCCTTTTCTGCTGGGGTGGAAAGAAGGATGGCTTAATCCTGGAGTGAATTAACTGCTTCCTTTCAGGACAAAGCTCAGCTCTGCGTTCCCTGAGAAATTTCTTCTCCCACCAGATAAAAGCCTAGAAAAATAAGGTGCTTCTGGGGACTTGCTGTGCTAGGGTTGAGGGGTGAGGTGATGGAATATTTTTCATTTTACTTCACTTAAATTTCCTGTAAAGGTGAGGCCATTTGTGAAATGTGCACACATATGCATGTGTGGAAGTCAGTGTAGCAGATCTGATCCTACCGGAATCCCACTTCTGATCCTAGAGTGCACTAACAGAAATACTGAAATAATTCTTTATAAGCTCTTTCCTAGCACTAAACTTGATCTATTTTTCTTTATTATTCTTTTTATACAAAGAACCAATATTCAAGTGTATGAATTTTGCTAACAGTATCCCATAGAATTTTGATGTCATGGTGAGGAGTATTCATTTTGTAGTGTTAAACATCCCTATTTAAATTCCACCAGCATTGCAATAGAGGCTCACCTGTTTGCCACCACTCCGTGCTTTTGGTACTTTTATGTCAACTCTGAGTCTTCTTATTTCTAAGGTAATCACTTTTCACTTCATATGAGAGCTTTCCTATGCTTTTATTCATTGTCATCATTCATTTCTGAAATACCTTGTAAATCCATAGGATCCTTTTTAAAGTAAAGTGACCTACAGTTCTATACAGGTCGCTCCAGGTGAAAATATATTTATAAGTCACATAACAACATGTCAACACTTGTCTCTACTGTTCGCAAGCACCTAATGATTCCTTATTCATGACATTCCTAATTAATAATTTTAGCCACAAATGCACCTTGTCTGCATAATAATAATAATAAACCTGCATGCTGATGTCCCTTTTACCATCTTACTACCATTAATGCAAAAATCCTACAAGGTCTGTCTAGTAAACAAGAGACATTTTTTGAAAGAATGCCAAGATTTCAACATTCCACTTCAAAACAAGGTTCTCAAATATTTCAAGAAAGAGAAAAAACAGTCATGAGAGAAAGTGTGCACAAACCACACAAAAAAGCTTGAATGCTCTCCCTGGGATCTTCCCAGTCTCCCAGTGACCAGTAGCTCACTTGTGGAGGATCATAGCCTGAATCTAGTAAATCCCTCTCCCTCTCTCTTCTGTGATAAAGACTAGCAGATGATCAAGAAGCAATTTTCTTTTTCAAGAGTAGTTGTTTAACTCCTTTTGCAGACCTTCTACTGTTTTATTATGGGGCATATATCATGTAATTTCAACACAAACATTTGGAACAAATATTTTGTCTATATAAACATGTATATACATGAATATCAAACATTGGAAAGTAATAATGCAGTAAGATTTGGGTTTAACCTTCATACAAAACACAATTTTAAGTAAAAAAGTCAAAATGGCCTTTCCTTAAAACAGTTTGTTTTGAATATTTAGAAATCAGTGACATTCTTAACATGAAGTCAAGCCCCTTTCCTATTATCTGGTTTCTGATCTGCTCTTCACTTTGTAACTTCTTCACATTACAGTTTTCTATATCTTTCAATTTTTTGATCCATTCTGTAAAGCAAAAGATGAAAGGAAAATGAACTCACGGCAAAGACTGAGCTCTAGTGAAGCAGTTGATTGTCTCTGGAGAGTGTTGGTGAGAAAGCTCTGCTAGCTTTCAATTGTTTTGTGAAAACTAATCATTGCTAAATGACACTTTGAAATCTTGCATGTGAAATCATGATGTATGTATTAGGTAACCTTCATTTAAGGCTGGAGGAACATGTGAAACAGTGTAGGAGAAAAACTTGGCATGGATCTCTACTCATTTATATTATCAATTTTATGATTTACTGTAACATTCTTCATCAAAGGCAGTTAGTAATACAAGTAGCAACTCAGTGGAGCTCTTATCAATATGGCTAAAGTTTTACACCTCCTGAAAGGATGCTCAGAGCACCAGAATGAGAGCATTTCAAACAACCTCATTAGATAAAGGAATGCCTATTATCTTTCTGATTTTCACTCTTTTTGGCAAGGGAGCACATTGAAAGGCTTATAAATACATGCATGTGTGCACGTATACCTGCAAACACAGGCACAAACACGGGTTAAAAGCTCACCCTCCTTTCTTGCTAAATCACATAATTCCTGGCCTCACTCAAACCTCTGGCATCACAGCACAGCACCTATACAGGAATGATGTTATCTTTTTCATCCAGAAGGGAGCCCTGTCTCTGTGGATCCCTGAGCACAGTAAGCGCAGAACCAGGACTCCTGTTCATGGCTGGTGCTTCCAACACACGACTCTGCAACGTCTCTGAGACACGAAACACACTGTACTGAGTGGTGCTAACAGGCAGGCAGCAGTCCTCCTAGGCTCTCTGTAAATCTCTGCTTACACCATCAGCCGGAGATCTTGTCATACATGTCGCAGAATCTGGTCTTCTATCTCCCGCCTGAAACATCTTATTTCCTCTTTCAATAGAAAGTAAGCCACAGGCTTATGTAGGGTAGCACACGTTGATGTATCAGACACAGAATGAGATTTAGGAGCATGAGTCATGCTGATGGGGAGTATTTCTGGGCCTGCTTTTTCATAGCCTCCTCTTTCATTATTTATCTTCCAAAGAAAAAATTCACCGTTTGTGAAACATTGCAAGAGCTTTAGCTTTCATCATTTTTAAGTCCAACACATCAGAAATATTATAAATAATGACAACAGTTTTCCATATCTTTTAAATTAGCTTCTCTGTCTTTAAACAATCTTAAGTCGAAAAACATTTCCTGTACTTTCCGGAATTAAAATGTGTTCAGATTTCTGAATTAAAAATATGCAATCTGACTTGAAACATTGATTTTTTCATATGTCCAATGCAGCTATAATAGATAGCCATATGCATACATTTTCAGTTAAATTCCAACTACTTTTTTTTTTTTTTAAGAATTGTGAAAAGCTGGAAAATTTACTTTATACCCAAATCTGCCACAAAAAAATGGGAGAGCCAAGAATTTATAAGATGATGAGACATTCTGTATTTTAACTTTGTAACATACTTCTCTGGGATATTTCCTGAAAAATGCAGAAAAGCTCTCTGAAACTCTGTGCATCTCATCTGGGTTTTTCCCCCCTTCCATTTTGCTTCGTGAGAGCAAGACAATATAAAGTAGCTATATTCAAGGATGCTGCTGAGTTATTGAACTGTCAGTTAACTTCTATACCACATAACCTTAGAAAATAAATCTATCAATATTTTGGCCTGCAGTAGTCAGTATGTAAGTCTGAAGTACATCCAGCACTGTATCATAATGACTGATTGATGATTTCTTTAACAACAAAACTGTAGACATCAATACACAGTTGGCCACAGAGATACACAAAGAATAGTCTTCTACAAAAAAATATGTTGCTGTGTTCTTCAATTCCTGCTGTTGTCTGGCTTTAAAATTATATCAAATAAAGGCTTAATTTAAAACAGAATATAAAACTGGACACCTGTCCTAATAATCTCCATTACCTCACAGATAACATATAAAAATGTGTAATTGCTGCTGATACCAGGATTTCTCTTCAGGCATTTTATTCAGCGTTTATTGTGCCCACCATTTAGTTTTATTATTTACCTAAGTCTCCCTGGAAAGTTAGCTTCTTCTATCTTTTTTTTTTCTTTTTCCAGCAGGACAAATTTCTTTCCAACTCTTTACTATCCACTTCTTTCAATTGCTCTTTGTTACTGATGTTTTCTTAGTCTCAGCTTTTTTTCAGTTTGTGCCAAGTTCCTTTTATTTGCCTAAGTGGGCTTATTACAGCAGCCAGATGCTAAAATATCAACACCCTCAATTAGGAACACCTACAAAATATTTTTTTAACGTTTTTAACGTCCTGGCATAGTGAAAAGCAAGCTTAGGGCTCAAAACCACACGATGCACAGAAAGGGATGCATACAAATAAATGTGGTGAGATAGTAACTGTACATTGAATGGTGATCAGGTATTTTAAAGATTTAATGGTATATTGCCATCACAGATCTGCCTCTTCATCTATCCACAACCTTTTCAGAAAATAGATATTGCATCTAGAAGAGTGCTATGAAGCAAGACACCCGGAAGAAGGGAGCAGCTTCATGAGCCCAGCTGTTATGTAGGTGCCACATGTTGGGGGGAGGCACTGGAAAGAGGAATTGCAGCTCAGAGGGGCTGAGGTTGTCATCCACGGCTGTGCAGCTGGGATACGGTGGAGCAACGCGTGAAAGATACAGCAGTGAACAAAGCTGTAAAGATCTGTCTGAGGGAGGCTTCACTGAGAATTCTAAACTCCCTGTGCTGAAGGAGAAGCCCCACTGTGTTTGTGTCTGTGGTGCGAGGGGGAAAGGGCCAGGTGACTTTTCTTGGCATCTTCCATGCATTCGAAGTGGAGGAGGGAGAGTTTGATTGCCAGAGACACAGAGAAGCGATTAACAACAGAAGGAGAGAGCAAGATGCACATACACCTCAAAATTTTCCTCAACTTTTTAAGTGCTAGGCTTTTCTAATGTCATTTGCCAAAACACCCAAATACTTCACTTGATAGTAAAAACATGTTTTTTCACCTTTCTATTGTACCACATAAGGAAAATATTACTTTTCAGAAACGGTTTTTATTTGTTTCTATCTTTTTGTGGTGAAATGACACCTCCCACACACACATACACACAGTCTCTTGCTTTAGATATAGCATGCCCTAAAATGTTAATTAATACTGCAAACTGGTTCACTTCCCTGAGCAACTGAAAAGCATCTTAAGCTGTGATACACTCTTTTTCTTACTTTCTTGTTACTTTTAAGTATGCACTTTCATTTGGGAGAAACTTAAGCTTGCAACTCGTAACATGATCTTTCCAGTTCCAGTTAAACTCCTAATTAATGGAGGTGGCCCTCAAAGGATCATGCACAGAAAAAATGAAGCAGAGAAAACACTGTGAATGGCAGTAGTAGTGTACAACTGCAGCACTTATTTCCAGCTTACCAACCAAGTATATCCATAAATTTTTACTTCTCATCATGGCCTCTCAGTTTCCAGTGTAATGTTTTTTTTAATTTACTGATCAGTACTACATGCCATAGTGTAGCACAATGACAATGAGAAATTGCACTTCCTACATGAATTATGTATGCTGGTTTCAAAACCCCAATGAAAAAGACAGAAACAGCAAAAAATGTGCCTTGAGTGGTGCTCTAAAGGTTACTTGATGTAGCTCACCACTCTTGCCAAGAAAAGTAAGCCCCAAGGGAAAGGAGTATTGATACCAGTGGACAGAAAGCATTGAAGATGCTCTGGAACAGAACAGCCTCCCTGAATGCTGTTCCAGCAGAAAAGAAAGGGGAAAAAAAATTGCTACACAGGAATTTCACTGCCAGGTGTCAGAGGGTGTCCAAGAAAGTTTCAAATTATCTGAATTATGACAAAATAAAGGGTGAAAGGGGATTTCACATAAATTGTTGCTCTAAACTGGCTCTGTGCATTGCACCATTGACTGCCTAAATACAATCTGCAGTTTACAAGCAAGACCTACAAAAACTAAGAGATTGATCATAATTGCTCACCCTGTCTCACACTACTACTTTGGGAAGCCAAAGCTGTCTTCCATGCAGGCTAGGTTTTTCCAGTGGAGTTCCAAAGTACTGCCATACAGAAACTTAATCTGGGGCTGACTGAGAAGGGTAGGCCAACTCAAATGGAGTGGGAATGAGGCAAATTTTGTGGTCTGCTGTTGATAGCAACCCTTATGGCTGTGAAGTCAGAGAAACAAGAGATCCTAGACTATCCTGAGGTTGTGATAAGGACTCATTGCTGAAGGCCAGTTTTTAAAGATATTTAACAGAAAATCCAAATCCTATTACATCCTTTGCAGTATGGGATTCCTGCTGTTAAAAAGCACTGCTTCCAATCACATATGGAGTCTCTCATAGTAGTGCTGAAAGACCACATTTCAAACCAGGCTTGTTTGTGAAAGTATTCCACTGGTGAGAAATGCTGGATCCTGTTATGATGGTAAACAATTCAGGTTAACTGAAACTAGGACTTGGTGTCTAAATTACTTGGAGATTTAACTAGAATGGAAAAGTAAATGGTTTTTTGTTTTCTTGTTTTTACTTTACTCAGAATCATTAAGACATAAAAATATGCTAGAAAGAAATCAACAAGTGTATCTTATAAACTGGTCACTTTAAATCTTTTGCATGCATTCTCCCTTAGTTCCAAGATAAATGAGTACTACAGAGTTCAAGGAGCATCTGGATGTTGCTCTATGTCATATGGTTTAGTTTTAGATAGTTTTTTGAGGAGAAGGGAGTTGGACTCAATGATCCATATGGGTCCTTTCCAACTTGATATAGTCTATGATCACAATGTGATTACAATGAACTTTTAAACATAATTAAAATGCAACCATATTAATGAAAAATTGTACTATGGACAATAACAGACCATCAGAGAGCATGTAAGATACATGAACCTGCTACGCTACCAGGTCTTACGTGAAGAAATAGTTTCTCAGAAGAGGTGCTAACTGAAAATAAAACAGCTTAATTTTTAAAAGTCCTTTTTTTAATGTATACTCCTTGTGAAACCCTTTTTTCTCTTACGTATTTTCAGTTGTCAAAAAAATTCATTGCAAAACCTTGGCTCTGCCTTTCTTTGGCTTAGCTTCTCAAACATTCTTTCTATGACCAAAGATGGCTTTCTGTATCATGAGAAAAGACAGTCATTGCGGGGGCAAAACCACCTAGAGGCAGCTTTGACTTACCAGTGATACCCATATAGTTCCTGCTGTTTCTTGTTGGCTGGTTTGTTTTTCCCTGTTATCACTAGACCCAGTGGCAGAAAATACTCAAGTGATCTTGGCTGAGAATTAAATCAAACTTATGTCTCACTTGCAGGACAATATCCCTCGAGGCTCTTTCACTAAAAGGGACAGGCTGACACATCAACCCCTGCTTTGCTTGTCTCCCCAGATCATGAACAAACTTGGAATGTTACTAGCCTTTTTATTAAGCTTGGACACATTTCCACAAAAGAAATCAGAGAAGATTCAGAAACTACGCGCAAAAATGCAGAATAACTTTGTTTGCTGATTTATATTGTTATTTATGTTTGGATTTACTGTTTGCTAGGAAAAAACAAAACTTTAGATTACTCAATAACTGGAGTAATCTGGACACATCTGGTTATAAGAACCCAACATTCTTAGTACCAATATGCTTTCTGTTGTTTAATAGAAGTAGAGGACCCTTCAGAGTTCAAAGGGGCTAAACAAGATTTTGAGTTTATACCGGGAGACATGCTGTCATGGTTTCACCCCAGCCAGCAACCCAGCCCCACACAGCCACTCACTCACTCCCCCACCCACCTGCAGGATCAGAGAGAGAATCAGAAGTGTAAAAGCCAGAAAACTCATGGATTGAAATAAAGAAAGTTTAATAGGAAAAGCAAAAGCTGCACACACAAGCAAAGCAAAACAAGGGATGAATTCAGTGCTTCCCATGGGCAGGCAGGTGTTCGGCCGTCTCCAGCAGAGCAGGGCCCCATCACATCTAAGAGTGACTTGGTAAGACAAACACCATCCCTCCAAACATACCCCCATTCCTCCTTCTTCCCCCCACTTTATATACTCAGCATGATGTCAGTGGTCTGGAATGTCCCTTTGGTCAGTTTGGGTCACCTGTCCTGGCTGTGTCTCCTCCCAACCTCCCAAGCACCCTGAACTTCCTGGCCAGCATGGCAGTAGGAAAAGCAGAAGAGGCCTTGGCTCTGTGCAAGCCCTGCTCAACAATAACAAAACTCTCTATATTATCAACCCTGTGTTCTGCACAAATCCGAAACACAGTCCCACACCAGCCACTGTGAAGAACATTAGTTCTACCTCAGCTTAAGCATTTCATAAATTTATTAATCTTTTCTGCTACTCTACAGCCAGTAACAGACCCTCCAAGACTGTCTCCTTAACTCTGACTTGACACAGGAGGTAAGGGAGAACCTCCCCTTTGCACATCTGCTCCGTTTTATGCCTTTTGTTTTACATCATGAATTTTTCTTTCCCCCCATACCAATGTTCCTTTGTGTTGCCCCACAAACTGAACTCCAAAATCAAATGATCAAATCCACTCCCTACACAAATTACTTAACTATTTCTAATGAGTACCAGCTGATCAGTACATCCAAGTGACTAATGCAAGTATGGATGGGGTTTCTGCAAAAAGTGCAGTTCAGGGAAAGAAAAAGTCAGGGAAAGAAAAAGTCAGGGAAAGAAAGAGGCAGAGATATCAGTCTCAGCTCACAGTGCAGCATGATTATGCACTTTTATCGTGGACAGCAAGACTACTTGTAATTAAAACACTTTATTACAAAACTGCCTCCAGCAGAGATGGAACAGGTTCTGGTCTTTGCGTTTAGAAGAAAGGTAAATTTATACTATTTCTCTTCCAAATATAACAGTAAATTTCATTTAGAAAAAAATGAGTGATGCTGAGGAGAGCCACATAATAAAAACTCTCCATGAAGAGTCCCAATTAACAAAAACCAATAAACAAGACAAATCGTGGTCATTCTTATAAGAAAGGAACCTTGTTCTTATGGAAAACTCTTCTGCAATTACAGAAAATTCTGCATGGTGACAGCCATGCTATAAACTTCAAAGTGTTGTGTATAGCATGCTCTACTCCACCTTGTTGCTCACTTCACTCTCAAGGCTACTCCTAAGCTCCTGCTTTCTTGGCCTCTGCAACTGCAATGTACTCCCTTGAAGAGGATGCATTAGCAAGGAGTTTTTCAGCACACGGCCACAATACTACTGCTTTGCAGATTCCTTCAACCATACAACGCCAGGGATGGGTGGTACCCACGCTGTGAGAACCTGTTCAGTATTTCACTTCTCATCAGTGCTAATGGTTCAGCTTCGCACTTTACACCTTGCTCTGAACATAACAATTTACTTACAGACATTTTGGCACATATCACTAAAGCGTTCAAGCAGTTTTGGAAATACTACTTTTTCTTTTCAAACGTCTGTGGGGTTAAAAAGCGATACTAACTCCATTTTAAATTACAGGAATTGAGGCTCAGATTAGAAGAAAAGCATAGGCTAAAGAGACATTCTACTGGCTTGGAGAGTTTAAATGTACCTAGCGTTCAATGGCATCGTTTATGTCCAAAGGACATCTCTCCCTGATTTCATTTGATGCTGAGTCCTCAAATGCTCACAGAGATCAGACCCTCAAATTTCTGTTGAAATGAACGTTTCACTCCCAGTTGAAAGAATGGTTTCAGGTGCTGCTGCAGTTGAATTTGACAGTCTTCCTGCCTCTCCCCTCCCAGTTACTGCAGCTTATATGGAAGTTACTATACCTTCAGCCGAGGGGGACTAAGTGACCACATGAGTTTTATGGCTTCTGTTCAGTGCAGGGTAGAAAAGGCTCTTCGGATCCGTTACAGAAGCAACCAGTGTCACAGTACTGCAACTTTCACATGGCCAGTGACTGAATCTCTGTTAAGGGGACATTTAGTGCAACATTTTGTGGAACTGTTCAAGTGGGGCTTGCAAAAGCTCCACTGCCTTTCTCTGGTTTTAATATTGCATCAAAACAACATGGCAGGAGCAAGGAAAAAAAGCCTTCAGGAAAACATTTCACTATGATAATTTTCTGCCTCCATTTTCAGTTCCTCTACATGATCCCTAACTTCCCAACTGGTGAGGCAGGGCATCCCGTAGACACACAGCATCCTTAACTGTACAGTTTGTATTTGTTGCTGCATGAGAACTGTTCTTTGCCATGAAAGAAGCATGAGTCCAGAGGGAGAAATTTCATCATGCAGTTAAAGTCTATTTTGCAAAGAGTAAATTATTTATGTGCAGAGCAGGGAGAGGTTAATTAAAGTGACACAGGCAAAACTAATTCTGTCACTTCCTAGAGGAGGTCTAGTAGGTTACTATTGTTAAGGTGCAATAACACTAAAAGGGATTAAACCCATAACTTTGCTGGGATGGAAGGAACTTCACAGAAGTTTCAAAAAGCAAAGCTTGTATCCAAGGTCCTTGAAGAGCTTCTTCAGGTTCTGGAAATTGTGCATTTGCATGGATTCAAGTATCATGCTTTGTTGAAAGCTCCTGGTTGTGACCTTGACTTCCTTCTCATCCAGTTGGACTCCTTGTTCCATGATCATTCTTCCTGCACAGCTAATCACAGCCTCCAAACCTGAGACTTATCACAGATCCATTGCTCTTCCTTAGTATCCTAATGTTCACCAAATCCCAAGTGTAGCGAGCTTATCCTGACACCCTTTAGGGTACATAGACCAATATAACTTGTATAGTTATCCCTGGCCTTTTCCTGTTTTCTCTAGATCTCCTTTTCAGCTTTGCCTGCAGACCGATTTCTTGTCATCCAGACTGTTCCTTCACTGTATCCCCTTTTGTCACTGCTTGTGATTCAGAGAATCCCACTCAGCTCCCCTAACACCTTTGGGATGTGGACAAGATGGAGACTGAGACACACCTTCCTCATCATTGCCTGCAAAACTCTAGTTAGGATAGAGTTTGATATATACAAATATCAAACTCATATATATATATATTTATGTAACTTATTTTCTACCGAGGAAAAACAGAATAAATGGCTTTTTATTTGTTTCAGGGATCAAAGTAAATTGGTCAAAGTACCAACAGAAGTAAATACAGCTGTTTGCTTGTCAGTGACTTGATTGGTCAACCATTTCAATGAAATTAAGAACAACTGCAAGTCTCTGCAGCTAATTAAATATGTTATAGGCAGCACCACATGCTGAAGGGTTGATAAAACACACGTATCAGGTTCTTGAGAAAGCCGTGACCTGTAAAAGGTCTTCATGAGAAATGAGGCACATATGATCTGTGCATGTCAGATAATTTCAGATATTAACATTGTGAGCCAAAACCTCTGTGCAGCATATTATGACATAAAAAAAAAAAGACTGCAAGGGGCAGAAAATCAATAGTTCATTGGTATTTCCTAAACAGATCCACAGCACTGCCAAGACTGGCTGCTTAAACTCACTGTACAGCCGCAGCTTCAGACAACTAAATTTTTTAGAGAATTTAAAAAATATTGTGAAAACATGAGGAAAATTAGGAAAAAACCATACTAAAATTAAAAGAAATATCTTCTGCACATGTCTGAGCAGTAGTTACAAAATATGTAATTTTAGTGGAGGCTCATGGGAAGAATAAAAATGTTCATCTCCAAAATAACAGCTATTTTCAAAGGTCTGATTCAGGTCTTCAGGGAAATGAGGCTTTCCAGGAAAGTCTGTCAGAATGGTTCTTCTACTTGCTTGGTTTTAGTAAGGGAAAGCCAGACATTACTTTTGCCTAGGTTTGTTCTTAGAAACAGCTGGATGGCACTGAATGAAATTTCAATGAAATTTAGCTCAAAGCATAGACTTTGGAAAGTCGCTATCCAGACAATGGCAGAGGATTAGGCAGATCTATAAATAACTGAAATAAGAGAGGGTTTTATTTAGGTGCTGTTGTTTTTTAAAGGGTAGTGTCTGGCTGTGCTACCTGCTCCACCTACAGCAGTATCTGACTAGATGCCAGTGCTTGTCCATCAGCTTTAGGGATTGTTTTCTTCATGGTGCAAGAAATGTAGATTCTGAAGAAATGCTGTGACCATTTTAGGCTGGTGCTTTGAGGGCTGTACCAGAGATACCTGTTGCAGTTTGATTTCTCCTATCTTTTCTGTTTGATGTCAGATGAAGACGATGCAAATATAAACTCGTTCATTCTTTATATTCTATGAATTTGTGTATAGAAAAAAATCTAGTGAGGGGGTATAGAAGTCTTTCTATTTGCCTTGCCATATTCTTGATCTATCTCAAACACGGTCTAAAGATCTTTTTTTTCAAAAAGGCGGCAAAATCCAAAGCCTCATATTCTGCAGACTTCCAGAATTTGCTGAATTAGAAAGCAATTGGACCTTAATATGATACTTGAAACTTAATAATTCAGCCTTGTTCTTCAGCCTTGAGGATTGGAAACAGGTGCTTTTCATCTTAACAGAATGAAGAAACATTGGTAGCCCTTGTGCTCCATGATTGCACACTCCTCTCTCCTCTCCAGGCTGGAAGGTGATGCTGCTGGTCAATGTGCCAGGGTGGCATACTGGATCCAGTCCCACTAACTGGTTTTCTCCCCAGAATAATTACTGGAGCAAGATTTTCCCCTGCAGCTTTTCTATCTGACTGAAGTACAGAACCGTAATCTGTGTTGATTTGAGAAGTCAGCCTGAACATCAAATATTTTTGAAAATTTGGCTCACAGGGTATTAGCACTGTAATATGCCAACACTGGATATTTACAATGCTCTTAAAACCCTTTTTTTTGTTCCTGTTTGAAGTAATGATACTAAAGTATACAAGGTCTGTACATATTAATGAATAAATATTGTAAAATAGCTGCTCAGACCTATCAGGAAGCTCCATTTAACTTCAGAAGCCATAGCAACGCCAGATTTGCACTTTACCTTGAATGGTGCAGTGATAGCATAAAACTTTCCTAACCAGTTATCTAGGGTCAGCCTTAATGGCACCATAAAATTTCTTCAACACAAGGCAATTTTTGCTTCCTGAGGGCTTTTTAAGTTTGCTGTAAGTGCATTTATATATCTGAGTATCTAATGAAAATAAATTAGTAAGAAATACATACTTGCCCAAATGTAATACAAAGCCTTAAATTACTTGCTTGTCCAATAAAACACTCTCAATTCAAGGAAAAAAATTTTAATAGAGGAATGAATGCATAAAATACCAGAAGAGATCACGAGTATACATTCTGCAAATATATATTTATAGGTATAGATTATGTGTATGTCCCCTTGATAAGTTTAAACCAACTTTTGCTCTTCCAGTCAGATTTAACTACATTGCCATGTAGGAAGGACAGTGCTCAGCCTCTTAATGTTGATGCACTTTACACTTTCAGAACATAATCGATATCTCCATGTGTTTACAAGTAAATTTGTTAATTAGTTTCTAAATGAATATAACATTTGAAATGGATCCTTCAGTCAACTTAGCATCTCACAATTGCCTGCTGCCCTGTCCCAAGTGGTTTTGATAACATAACAATGGACAGACTTTGTATTTCCTACATAATTAATACTCAAATGCCTTCTGCTGTATCTACCCAACTAGTATGAAATAGTCATTTTCTCTCCATTACTCTCCGTTTCTAAGGGTTTTTCACCGTGAGACTACTAAAAAGCACACTAACAGTAATTTCAGTCTCTCCAGATTGACACAGAAAGTAATGGTCATTTTGTAATGGGTATCTTAATAAAGGATAATGATAGCATGTTCGCTAAGGACAATCTGATTAAGAACAATGGCAGGAATATGCTATTGTGAAAACAGGAGCTCCTCTCAGGCTTCCAGAGGGGAGAAAAACCCAAGCAAATAACAAAGCATCAGTCTCTGCAGGAAGACAGATATTTAGCTACATGTGAAAAAGATTTTTATATATTTTATTGTTAATTCTTAATCTTTGTTATGAAAATAAAACTGCTGATAACAAGACTTTATAATTTTGTAATTTTATAATTAGGTACAAAGACACCCTTGCACTGTACTGCAGTCTAGTGTCCATGAATATAGGAATCTTTAATTTCTTCATCTATCTCCCTTTTATCATATCCTTAAATGAACATGTCTTTTATCAAATGCACAGATGGTGCAATGAGTCTATGACTAGAGTTCTGCTTTGATACAACTGCTGGCAGTTGCAATTTAAAAACCTACCAGTGCATTAAGTGATCCTAAAATCTGTAAAAGCTCTTTTTCTCTCTAGAACAGCATCCTTCGTTACCTGTACAAAGAAAAGTTCTCAGTAGGAGGAGTGGTAGGCTTTCACTTTCAAGAAAATACACTGAAGACCAAATTAAATGATCTCTCTGTCAGTTGTCTCCGTAAACAAATGCACATTAGGAAGTTCATTATACCTTAATGGCTGAACACTGAGGAGATGGGAATGTCACATGCAGTAAAAGGAAACAGGCGCATTCCCAACAGTAGGTAGCTTTTAGCTCTGTTACCAGTACAGGTATTTCAGCCATCACTGTTCTTACTGAAGACATGGCCTCACTTCAATCTCCATAATGCTGGGACAGTGGGATGTAGCAAAAGCAGGACCTATCATTACTATTATCTTAGTAATCTATGGTGGAAGATGTCTTTGTATTTATACCAAGAACATTGGAGATGCTAACAAGCTGAAGCATGAAGGATTTTCCAGATATTTGACTATTAGCTCTATCTTTTTCTTTCATAAAAAAGAGTGAGGAGAAATTAAATTTTTAATTCCTTTTTTTCTCCCACCACGGAAAGCAAAATTATTAAATTAACCACTAATTCCCATCACTCATAGTTCAGAAAAAAAGAAGGTTAAGAGGAACAGAAGCAGAGTTACAAGCTTACATGAACATTTAGGACTCATGGGCTTTCCAGCTGACATATAATCCACCTAAATACCCTCAAATACTAAGCAGCTTCAGAGGAGTCAGGCTTGAGCTGAGAGCTCACAACATTTAAGCCACAAAGCCATCTCTGGGACCACAGGTCCACTTGATGCTCTCCAGCACACTGCAAATTCCATCAAATGAAGTTTCCAACTAGAATTTCTGAAGCTGGATTCAGATGATTCAGAGGCCAAGTTCACCATTCTGTGGATGCTCTTTGTAGCTTTAATCCCTTCAAACCAATCTGAGCTCATTTTCAATTTCATGGGTCCAATTGGCTCATGCAGCTGAGCTTTAGGAAAGTCTGTGAAGTTGAAAATTGCCATTCTGCTGAATGCCTGCAAGTATAATGATATATGTATATTCCTACCTTTCTGCAGAGAGATGTTACTCACACATATTCTTTGCATATCAGCCAACCTGTAAACTATAAACAATGAATTTTTTGTTCCAAGGAATTCATGCTTCTGGGTTGGTTTTTTTTTTAAATTTTCTATTTTATATTTAGATATAACTCCAACATTAAGTTCCCCAATACATAGAGGCCAACATTAAGTAAGCATAAAATCAAATACCAGGCTGAAAAGAAAACAATATAATTAATTTTTTATTGTCTACTTGTATCTCTCTATTCCTCTGTTATTCCATCAGTAACTTTTTCTTATCAGTTGATAAGTCTCCAAATAAAAATTTAATTCTACTTTTATTCATATAAAAGCCCACTGACTGGCAATGATATTTTCCTCTGTTCAGCATTTCGATACTGCTATAAACATTCTGTTATATATGACATTAACAAATTTTAAATAGTTTCTTTTCAAACTGAAGGCCAAACTTCTCTTTCAGTGTACTTGTGAGACCAATTTGATAAAGTGATTGTATTGTCTGCATGCTGCCTAGTGACATTCCCTTTCTTCTCTTTACTCCCCACAGAACTCAGAAATTCCTCCTGGCCACTGGTGATGCCTCCTCCAGCCACCTAGAAACAAAGACTAGACAAGAGTAAGGGAATAAATAAAGGTATTTATTTGAAGGGCCTTCAAGGTACACCCTGGGGGAGCCAGAGGCTGCTTCCAAAAATTGGACCCCAAGATGGACGACAGATCACGAGTTCTTCACACTTTTATAGGTTTGGACCATTTGCATATCAGGGTTAATTCTCCAATTAAAGCCCCAGTTTAGCGATGTAACGCCCCTCAGCTTGCCCCCCTTAGAATCTTTAGTTTACACATTTTGGGCCTAAAAACAGCCTGGTTGTCCTTGAAGGCAAAGCCTGGAGAGGCTTTGTTATGTCTACCTAGTACGAGAGAGCAGGAATTACAGGCTACAAGGAACTTCAGAGTTACACTCTAAGCAGTACAGAATTTGAAAATAGAAAAGTTAAAACCTAAGGCATCACTGGGACAGAGCTCTCATGAGAACTTTTAGGGTCCTACAAATTTTATAGACAAGGGCAGGTAGGCAGTCCCTAGACACTGCTTTTATTGAGGAAAACACAGGTAAAAGTTGTCTGTTGACCATTCTTTTGGGTATTGACCAAGCAGCCAAGCTGTGTGTGGAATCTCTCAGCTAGCCCCAGACACACCTCTCTTCCATGTTGGGAGCACCAGGGAGGACAGAGCGGGCACTTTGGGAACAGGGCAAGCAAACAGAGTCTCAAAGAAGAAATCCAGAGCAAAGCCATTCTGCTCTTCAGGAACTAAGGAATTTGCTGTGATACAGAACATTTTAGGCTCAGTCTTTCTATTTTGGATTAGTACAGGTGCTGTTGGAAAGAAATTAATCCATGTTTTCCAAGGGTGGGGTGTGCTAGAGTCTGACCCCAATCTGTCCTCTCAGGGAGGGAGATCAGAGTACTGCCCTCAAGCACTTCTGCCCTTTTCCCCCTTGCTGTCCCACCATGGATGCAGTCACCAGTCATGGAGCTCAGCCCTGGGCCTTGACCCCTTGGACATCTGTCATGTACAGCCCATACCCCTCCTGGGCTTTCTCCATGTGGATCCTTTAGGCTGCAGCAGACGTGTCCCAGGCATTTTCCACACCTCATCTTGCTCACATCCTGTCTCCATACACCACCAGGGTGCGGGACTCGGAGTTTCTCAGGCTAATCTTCCCATGGTAACAGGTCAGAAAAGTATGGAACACAGGGTTAACAAAGAGTCCCTCAGTCACATCACAGTTCCAAAGCCATCAGTTACAGACAACTGGAAAATATTTAATCTGTCTTCAGGTACACATTGGCCTTACTTCTGTGCCTCTTCCTGCCTTGTCATAGCCCAGGCAAGCCTGCACTTGTTGCTCCAGCGATCACATCTCAGCCTAGTCTTCAAACTACCAGTTTTCAACACAATACCTTCTACAAGCATGCAAGGATTTCTTTATTACTTGTGATGTGATATTCATATTTTAATTTTAAACTTAGTTTGCCTGCAGACAGGCAATACACACTTCAGTGCTAACAATTTGGATCTATTTATCTACAAGTTTATTGAAGATTAATTTATCCTGAGAAATAAACTTCCCTACTTTTTGTTTTGCTTGATAGCTCCCAGATTAAGCTAAATATTCTGATTAGCTTACAGTTCATGAGCTAGGATACAGCAACTCAAATTTGGTCAAAACTCGGGAGCTTAAAATTTAGCTGCAAGTAAATATGTTTAAAAATTGGTCTTATTTCAAGCAAAGCAAAAAAAGCAAATTTTTTTAAGGAAATAAAAGCCCAACTAACAAAGACAACAGAGAGAAGTCAATTAATTGTAATACTCTTCTTGAATTTCAAAGGGAATCCTTTCCAAATTAGGTCAGAACAGGAGAGAAGGCCAATGCCTTGTATGATACTTCTGATATTTTTAGTGGATCTTTATGACTTAGGCTATTATAATTGCTTTTGAAAAGCATCTTTTCACTCTGACAGACAAGTTAAAACTTGAAGGGAAGCCAATAACTTTGACACCAGCTTATCATAGGGATATCTCTCATATCACACTGTCAATATTATTATTTTATACAAACTGTCACAGAAGTGGAAGAAGAAGGTCATATGAGAGAAGAATATTAGTTGAAATATTAAAGAATAAACTCCAGTAGTTGTAAAAGGTTTGAATAAAAAATGCTGAGTGGAATCTTCCATGTGCTGATAGGAAAATCAAACTTCCTAAGAGGCAAATAGAGCTTCTTTATAGTCATAATCTATAATGGCCTTACTCCCACTTCCAGTGGATTATTGTGCATTTTCAAGTTTACACACAGTTTTCAGACAAGCAGAGCAGAACAGGTCAACCCTCAGACTCTTTTGTGGGTAAGATATTCTCAATGTCTTTGTTTCAGTCTTCTTAAGAGAAAGAGTTTTTGTGTTAAAAGAAAAATTCTAGAGAATAGAAGCTTGAATCCTGTAATTTCATTTTTGAAATTCTGAATTTGTTGCCAGTTCCCATGGGTTTATTCAAAAATCTATTCTAATTATTACTGTGTTGTAATATGTGAGACGATAACAGAAATATTTTATTATTTTTGTATCTTTAAAGCCAGTCGCTACTTAGTGCTAATCATAACACTTTATATTCTTTTTATGTTTCAAAATGTTTTCTGTCTGTATAGTAATGGAACATGTTAATCAAAGGCAAGGCAACCAACATGGAGCTGCAAGGTAAATTTCTGAAATTCTTAAAGAGGACTTAACCACACCATCAGGCCTGGACATATTATTAAGAAAACATTATCACAATATAATGATGAACAAAAATATTATAAAATGGTATTTGAAATAGCAGGATTAGGATGGATAGAGTTCACAAAAAAATCAAAGGGTGTGGTATTAGTGTACAAATTGCCATAGTTGCTGCCATCCCTGTACTTTCAAGAGAAGTTAGACAGCGATGAATTGATCATGGATTTACTGTCCACACCTCAGCTACTTTCCTGTGGGAACCCCAAGTTTGCTGCTTGTAAGAGGAGGTGTTAGGGACGATACTTTGCAGTCAGGATGAGCAAACCTGCCTGAATGAGGCAGTTGGTAGGAGCGGAGTGGGCACCCAGCTCCGTGCCAGGACTGCCATAGACTTGGCTGTGCAGCCAGGCAAAAGCCAAACATTCCAAACAGCGGCAGTGCCACTGGAGCTTCCTGCATTTCACTGCAGGCTGCTTTGCGCCTGTTTCAGCGTGGTTTGACAAATGTTTTTCCTCTGTGACAATCTTCTCCTTGCAACTTAGAGGCATGCTGTTCTCTCCTAATTCACTGCTGAGGGTAGCAACTTGAGGCACTCCCCTCGTAAACCACCCAGTCACAGCAATTCATTAACAGCTGACCAGATCACCTCTTCCTGTGCTCCACCTCTAAAACATAAACTCTCTTGATGGATTTTATTACATGTTGTAAACTTGACCAATTTTCATTTTTCCCCTGTGCTCCGTGTTCTGCAGCATTCCACCTTTCCAGGGGAGGGGAGAACAGGGAGCACAGTCTAATGTGGCTTGATTTAAATTATTACCCTGGTGCACACTTTCTTTGAGATGCTATTTTCCCTGCCTGTTCTAACTGCTGAGCACAATCACTAGAGCTCAATTATTAAAGAGATTCTAAAAATAATGCCATGCGAAGCTGTCTACAAAGAAAAATCATTCAAACACGGAAAGAGACATATCCTGGGCAGTGAGCTTTCACTGTCATTAGCTTCTTAATTCTTTCTTTCTTTTTTTTTTTCTTTTCTTTCCATCTTTTGCTCTCTTCCCTCATCTTTTCCATTCTTTCCTTCAGCAACATAAGGAAGAGGGACTTTCAGGACATGCTCTCTACTACACTAGAAAACTGCATTAGCTCATGCACACATTGGCACAAGAAAACATTTCCTTTTTAGTAAATGCCAACATTCGCTAACTTTCCTTTCAAGAAGATCATGAACTTGTGTTCATGGGAATATAACCAAAATAAAATAAATAAATAAATGTAAGCCCTAGTATTTCTAGCTGTGAGTCTTTTCGTGCACTTTTCAGTGGAGTTGAAAACAAGGGCATGGTTAACCATCTGGAAGCCTCAGAATTAACGTTTCCCTGCCAGGGATTTTTACAAGTCTGTGATTCACTTGATGATTCCAGTTTAGAAAAACGTTTAAGGCTATGGTTAAATCTCTAATTAAGCACAGGTAAGCTCTCCCCTCAAAGAAGGTGTCTCTTATTTTGAATCACTAGTTAGGAGGGGAGCTAGGAAGAAAGGTGACTAGGATAGCTGAGAAGATTCAGCGTATACTCAGTTTGGGCATCCTAAATCCTGGCTCCTCTTTCTGAAAGATACCTTTAAGGATAAATAAGGAAAATAAATCTGATACAAGACAGCAGTATGCTAAGCTTCTTTTTTTCCTTAAGTTCCCCAAATAATTTCAAAACAAACAATAGCAATTACATCTAGACCTGGATTTGTGAGAGGGAGGAAAGACACAAGAGGAGGGAGAGATAGGAGGAGAAAAGCTAAAGTCTTTTTGCCCGCACTGCAAAGCCTGGATGAATACATATGTGTACATGTGTCCCTTGCTCCAAGGCAGGGGTCAGGTCACTGTTTCTGCCAGCCCCAGCAGGAGCCTTTTAAGCAGGAGACTGGTGGGATCACACCAATTTCACCTGGCTACAGGCATCTCTGTTTGGAAAGGAAATAACTTTCTCCCCCTCCCCTCCTGCATCAGTTCCACATCCATTAACATTCAGACTAAATCTGCAGTTACAATCCCTCGATCAGGCTACGCCTTGCAGGAACGGCTCTGCCACCAAAGCTGTGAGGACTGCAGAAGTGTCAAGGGACTTAGCCTGAAAATTAAAATCCAGGGGCTATCAGCTTAGAGGTTGCATGGTGCGTGCAGGACATAACTGCAAGGAATGAATATAAATCTTGTAGTACTGACAGCTCTGAACCATTTTACTCTGCTTTTCACGGTGAGCTTAGGTGACCATACACCACTTTCACATGGCCTGTCATATACAAGAAAGGTGTTAACTGCTAATGCCAGCAGTGAGAAGCTGTTCAAGAATTTTTCTGCCAGCTTTTGTGGCACAGCAACCTATTTAAGGAGCATGTGATCCTGGAGACTGTGCCTCTTGATGTCTCTAAAGAACACCCAAACTGATGAATGGTCATACACATCTTGTAGGAAATGATTGCCCATGGTCATTCTCAGCTAGACACTTACAACTGAATGCATGTGTCTCCAAAGCAAAACACAGAAAAATACAAGCTCTTTGAAAGTTGCTCAGGTATCGCCCCTGTGTCTTTACCAGATTTTAATACCAATTTCAGCTATCCAGACTAAGATAAAACCACATGAAGAGCAACCATTTACTAGAACAAAATATATTTCAAAGTCAAACTGGCCAGTTGGGGTATACAGCTTGCTGACATGAAGAATATCTGAGTTTACCACGTAGCTAAATTTTGGAAATAAAAAGAACAACTGAAAAGTATTTTTTTCTATGGACAATGATACAAGTTATTTTTCTCTAAATACTGCACAATGAATCCTAACCACTCAGTTAATAGAAATGACCACTAATGTGAAGAAAAGAAGCTGTAGGTAGTAAACTACGTTTCTAAATAACCTATATGCTTTAAGTTCAGCAGGTGACTTACACCACAGAAGGAGCAAAGCATTGAAACTTAAAGCACAAGAACTTAAATTTACATTCTCTGAAGAGTGTCTGGATTAACTTGTACAACACTGACACAAGCACCAGTATGACATGAACAGAGTCTCCCTGTCAGGTTGACTGTATGTTAAAGCCTGATGAAAATATTTGACTCAATTAGTCCACCTTGAAGTGGGAAAAAATATGCAAAAGCGCAGTACAAAAAATTCAAAACATAACATCTGTGAAGAACTGCTTATTAATGAAAAATAATAAAAGTCAGACATAAACTACAGCATCCCTTTGTTAATTATAGAATGCCCTCTTTAATTAAAACACCATAACTAATTATTGGCACTTCCTTTAAAAAGGCAGAGTTTGCCAAAGGCACAATAAATACTAATAATTCACTCTACACTTACTAATAATTCCCTTCTATTGAGCTTTTCATCCATCTAATCCACACAAAAATGGAAATAAGCATTGGGAGTGCCATTTGGTACTTGCTGCAAGCAGAGGGAGGGAGCTGATTTGACCAAGACTGCAAGGAGAGCTGGTGGCAGAGTGGGGAGGGGGCAAAGGCAGGCAGGGTAGGCAAGGATGGGTTATTCCTAGTCATCAAGAGTGAGGAGACACTGATGTTGGTTGTGTGGCAGATACACAGCCAAACACATTTTCAGCCTGAATGGCTTCAGTGGCATCAGGGAAGAGGAAAATGCTCCCCAAACAGGGAGTGCGGTGGGTAGGACAACGTGCGGCAGCCACAGGAGTCTGCTCCAAGCACTGAGTGCCAACCTTCTCAGAGATGTTGAAGCTCCCTGGCATTTGAAAGGTTCAGGGCAGGCAGCAGAACTGGGTTCAAGACATCGTTCGTGTATTTACACAGATAATACGTGGCCAAATAGCACCAGCTTGTCTCTTCTTGCCTGCCATTCAAGAGTGGCCATTAAGCTCTGAATGAATGAAGAGCCGCACTTTTCACATGCCATAATTTAGTGTGATCTGTTGGAAGTGGCCTTCTTTGACAGCCTCATTTACTGTAGAGCTGTAATGCCTTTCAAATATTTATTGTGAGTGATGGAGCCGCGCAGGAGCATCAGCCTTCACTGATTTTATTATTGCACTGCCGGAGGAACACAGATGTATCCTTCAGGTTTTATGAAACTCACAACGTTCTTCACACTTTAAGGATGAAAGACCTAAACCAGCAACTTTATACACGGGCACTTTATACGTGATCTAGTCAATTTCTCATACTTTCTTTGGAGGCTAAGTTTGAAAATAAGAAAACAGACCCGGGAATCACTCTCAGAGGGAAAAGCTATCACAGTAAATACACACACACAACATAGATCATGATGTTCGGCCCCCATCCCAGTCCACAACCATGACAAACTCCACCCCAAATTCTCAGTGGTGGTCAGGGTTGGTTTTTTGGGGGGCATTTTCTAAGTTTTTTTTTTTTACAATAGTCATTAAGTCTGAAAGAAAATGAGCTGTGAAAATGGACGGGGGTTTTTTTAACTGATATTTTTTGACAGCTGCTACAGGCTGCTCTGGGGAAGGTGGAACATGAGGAGCCAAATGTGAAGTTAGTTGCCTGCACCTGGAAACAGTTTAGCTGCAGAGAGCTGGATTCTTTTTCTGATCAAGTGTGATACACCTGCACGGGACCCCTGATGGAGGAGAGGAACTATGCCAGTAAGAAACTTCAGGCTGCTTGGAGTCGCACTCCACCTGCCAAACTTTTGAGAGAGTTGTGCCTGCTCCCCAGGCGGTGCGGAGGTGGGAGCATCAGCCTCCACACCTGCCCTTCCTGCACTCCACTGCAGTTCACAAGATGCTTCCTATACAGGTTGAGTAATGCTGCTTTACTCCTTTAAGAAACTATAAAGAGAAAGACTTAAAAAGAAATATTTCTTTTTTTTTAATAGCTCAGCTTCCAATTTACAGACTTATGGCTCATTCCCACAATATGGTTAGCAGGGGAATTTCAAACTGTAGGTTTGCCGGATAAGAGCGTACAACACCCCCTCCCCCAAAACAAACTGAAAAAACGCCCGGAAAACTTGTCACCATTAGCTAATGGCTGTGGTATTTTAGGCTGAACGAACTATGTTGGCTACTCATGCGTGCAATGCCACTGAAAGTACTTGACAACAATGAGGGCACTGGGGGCATTTTAGGCAAAAAAAGTAACCACAGCCTCAATGCTTCGAATATCTAATATAACATGGTTGGTCTTCATCAAACCAGGGAATTAAAGGTTTCTGTATAGATCTTGGAATAAACTCATCCTGGCTGCAACATCAGGGATTAATTATACTGGATTTTGCACATATTTGGTAAATCGGAACTCCAAAGTCTCTACTTGCATTTAATATAATGGACATGTTCTCAGTTTCCTAGGCTGTTTATTTTAAAAGGGAAAAAACAAATTTAAAAACATACAGACACCTTAAGGCGTGAATTTTCCTCTCTTTCACCCCTCCTTTTTTTTTTTTTTAACAGATAACATCTAGTTTAAAATATCCAGTCCAAAACTATGATCAACAAATACAATTAAACTCTGACTCAGACAGGCTTGTGCCAAATGGCAAACTGCCTCATAAAAAGGTACTTTTGGTCTCTTTCTATTTATCTCCCTACCCCTTGAACTATTCAGTATTAAAGAGCAGAGAGATTTTGGGACAGCTGGGTAGCATGCTGGGAAAAAGGAGCAAAAGGACCATTTCATTTTCTTGGCATATCCTAGCTACAAACAGATTTCCTACAATAGGAGAACAAATGAGCAACTTTAGAAGAAAAAGGATGGCTAAAGTCTTATATAATGGACTACTTATGTCTGAAAAAACTTCAAACAAATGTAAAAGCATCATCTGAAACAAAAAATGTGAGGGAAATCTAAGACAAAAAAATGATTTCCCGATACTTATCATGTCACTCAGAGCAACTTGTTTCTGGTGGTATTTTACTGCAATATTCCAAGCTATGGGAAAACTGATGCTCCATTATACTGGTGATTGCTGATTCTTTTCTTTATAGCACTACACCTGCCAGCTGAGTGCTGGGTAAACTCAGGTTAGGACTCCAAGCTTATAAAATAAAATGAGCTTTTTACCAGCAGATCTTTTTCCATGAGGTAGAGACAATTTTCCACTCGGCCAAGGAGATGTGGGTGGTCTTCTCATCACTGATGTCCTTTCCTCCAGACTCCAGAGATCACTTCTGACTTCAGTGGTTGTTGCTTGGTCTGACATACAGGCATGGGTTAAATTGCAGGGTGAGAGGTTACCAGAGCATTACTTGCCTGAAGGAAATGGGGTTTATCACCACTGAGTCATTTGATGCTTCTTTTTTACTGTAGCTGGCATTCCTTTTTGTGGGACTCTCTCCCCCTGCATGTTCTCACTCATGCCCTCTTGAACCAGGACAAATGATGGAGACTGCTATAAATCTTCAGTTGCTTTTGCCACAATATCCATTGCTGTTGTGGAAACCATGGCTTTTTCAAACATCCAGCCTCCTGCTGCAGCAGGGACTGTTGCCTTTAACCATGGAGCTTTAGTGACTATGGTGACAGCTCATGACCACAGTCCTGCCAGCTTCAGTGCCTCCTGCAGGGCTCCAAGCACCACATTCACTACAGTCTCATAAACCCCATACAGCTCTTTTTCAAACCATGTGTTTATCAATGCCTAGAAATGTCCCTGTCAGGCTAAGAAGGATCCCAACAGTTGGCCTCTTTCCTTCTCTGTCACAGGGGTTTTGGGTTTTATGCAGAGTTTAGTCCTATTTCTACCCAGCAGTGAAAATACTCTTGCCCTTCAGCAGTGATAATCTCCAAATAATCCAAACTGTCCTGTGGTTTTATCATCTGTCTGCATATGCCCGTTTGCCTCAAAGTGATTCTCTTGACCATTACAATTATCTAGTAGCTCTTCCACATTACCCAGAGCTGCTCCAGGCAGTGTTTGGTTTGCCCATCAGTCACGCTTCCCCCTTTCCCTGGGATTGCACCAGGCAGCCCAAAATACTGTGCCTCACGTACCCCATAACCAAGTACAGCACGACCAGACTCAACGTCTCTCAAACTTCAGGGAGAAAAGGCTTTCTAAGGTTTCTAAACTGCAGGTTACACTGTGTCCAAATGGTTTCCCAGAGCCTTTTTCAAACTCTGAGATCCTTTTACCAAGATCCACATATGCTATGCTCACTTCTCAGCTGTTAATGCATTTTTTTGGGAATCTGTCATGTTCTTAACACTTTTCCAGTCTCCAGATTGGCAGATGCCCATGATCACAGATTAATGAGAGAGGAGCAGAGACCTGGAGGCTGGAAGGTAGTTCTTGGATTTCATTTGACTGTGCTTTGTAACTAATCACGAAAATATGTCGCAAGGATGCTGGAAAACACATTTTTCCTTGCATAGCATATGTTACTTAGATAAAATAAATAGATAACAACCCCCATGTTGCTGCATACCAACAACTCCCATTATATGAACGTGACTCAGAGAGCCAAATGTTTAAAGCTAATATGCCAGTAAAACACATCAATCTGGGCTGAAGGGAAGCTACTGGCTGGATGATAAAACCAGGCACGACCCCTTTCTTCAAACTCAGTGTAGCCTTTGAGTGCTGCAGTGAAATCTTTGCCTTCACAGGATGAAATCCTGAGCCTGGGTGGGCAGGGAGGGGGGGGAGGGGGCGGGAGGAACCGCAGTGCCTTGGAGTACCGCTAAAGACATTAAAGGGCCATCAGCAGCTCACCAGCAGAACCCTGCATTTATTACAGCATAGCAAATTTTCAGAGATGAGCTCCTTTCATTTAAATCTGCAGCTGCTTCTGACATATCCCAGCTGAAAAGGGCTGAGCATTCTCACAATATTAAAAACTCAGCTTCTTTTCCTCTTGAAACTGTAGAGAGGAAGAGCAATAAACAAAATGAAATAAAATAAATAGTCTGCTGTATCCTGCCTGTTTACTCTCAGGCATAGGAGAACTGTATCAAATTTAACACGGCTGAAAAACTGCAGCCAAAAGACTTGTTTTTAGAATCTGTGCTCTAGATGAGTGTATGTAAGCCGTATAAAATTGAATGTGTGACTCTGATCCTTATGGTAATGCTGTGAGTCATCTGCTAATGGTCAGTCTCCCCCGGCTGGAACTCATTATGGGGTGAGACTCATTATAAATAAATCCTTTTATCAGAAGAATTTAAATTCCCACTGCTTGTTCCAGGTGCCTAAACAGCCAGGATCTAATTAAGTAATGATGCTGACCAAACTGCAAATACAATTTGTTTACCAAATGATGATACCATACATATATGCAACCTTCTCTGACAGCAAACTAGGCAGTATATATAAACAAGATCTTAGCTTTAAAAGCTCATTTTCCTTAGGCACAGGTCAGAGATGACAAGGGCATCTCATTTGTCATATAGCCAGTAGTAAATGATGGCACTGTACAGCAACCTAGATGTGCACACAAAGTATGTATTAGTGCATCAAAAGATGGCTTTTGCTGCTAATTCATGTCACTCTGCTTTCACTGGTGTGGGTTTGCTGTTTGGCTCTTTGAGCACCTTGTTTATCAACACTTGTTGCCTTTACAGTGTTAATGCCACAGAAAGATGAAACTGAAGAAAACAACAACACTTTATCACACAGAAGCATTAATATCTCTCGACTGGAAACAAAATGCTCAAGGGTTCTGCCTGATGCCTCCAAGTTGAATGAAACTAGGGAAGGCATGTGTCTAAATAAATGTTTGATGCTGGATTACATGGTCTAACATAACAATGCCATGCAAATTTAAAAAAAAAAGTCTGCTTTATTTAAAAAAAAAAAAAAATCATTCAAAAGTATGGCATCTAGACACCTATAAAAAAGATTAAGCCAAGTGAAAAACACTTTCAACTAGAATTTGAAAAAGAAATGCTGTGATCTACAAGCAATGTTAAGATGTGCTAGTCAACACCACGTAGCAGCTGCTCTTAACGGTTAAAAAAAGAATCGATTAAAATAAGTATTTCAGCTATTGCAAAAAAGACCAAATGAAAGATGAAAACCAGCACTGTGCGCTATTGACATACCAGAGAAAAATACAGAAAATAAATTCAGAACTGAAAAGCCAGTAAAATAGGACATTAAGTGAATTTTTAGAATTCTGTGCCTTGAGAAAGTCAAGAGCATTTTAGCTCCCAGTTCAGAATCAAAACAACACTTCAGATTTTTCTCTAAAATAAATGTAGAACTGTTTCCCCTCCCAAATCTGGTATCTGTATTAACAAAGGAGAAAAGACTAGAATGAACCTGAAGAAACAAATCACTGTCTTCTCTTCTGCCTAGTGGAGGCAGAGTGGGAAAACCCAAAAGGTTATGGTCCTTGCTCCACCTGACCTGTACCTGGGCACTGAGAGGCACTGTGTCCCCATTCCTGCTGGGCATGGTGAGGGAACAGGCTTGCTGGGAGACAGCAGTGAGGATGAATAACAAGTTACACAGAAATCACTGCATTTTCACTCCCTTTCACAAAGCTGGCATCCCCAGCTCTGGTGATGCCCCCACTGCACGGAGGTTTGTGGATGAAGAAAAAGAGCATCTGAGTCTTGACATTGGTCTCTCCTTCAATGCAAGAACTGAATGACATGTACATACCAGGTGGGGCAGATCCTGACACTGGTGTCTTAAAAACCACCCTCCTTCTGGAGGCTGAATCAAAATATATTTAGTGTATTTATAATCATGCAAGAGTTAGGAAAGAGCTGTGACAATGAGAAAAACATGCCATAATCTTCCTGGCTCAGCACTCACCAAAAGAAACAGACTCTCAACTCAAAGAGGCAGATGGACAGACACATCTCACTAAAGCTATGTTTCAGATACAAGTGGTTTTGCCAAGAAGCAAGAGAAGGGTTGGTCTTTGTGGGTCAGCTTCATATACTCCTCTTTAGGAGTAGTTTACGTTTTTTGAAGAAATGAAAGAATTTTTCAAATTATTTTTTTAATGAAGCTACTGAACTTTGCAACTGCAGCTCGTCTTTCCCTCAATTCCTTAGTTGATTAAAAGAAAAAAATCAGAAAAACAATATTTTGACTTTCTTGTTTGTTTAAAACTCTTTCTTACTGGCATGCTATTCAATTTCTGAAATGTTGAAACCACAATAAAACATAGCTTTTTCTTATTAAAACAACAAATAAATGATTTTTTTTTATCACCAAACTCTTTTGACACAACTGTAGCACATTCACAGCTGCCATTTTTTTTCTCCTATCACATAGTGATTTTCAGTATCATTTATCATGTCAAACAATTTTCCTTAATATTTATGAATTATCTGGCTGAAATGGCAGTTTTTCATTATATGCCCTTTCTGTTTTAACACCAGAACTCCTACTGCTATAGATAATGTCTCTGTGCTGAGAAGAGCTGGCACACACTGGCTCAAGCCACACGATGAAGCATTTTCTGAGAGGATTTGGCATTGGTTTAGGCAATTATCAGCAAACATTCAACATAATTTAAAATGTCTAACTGAAATTCACTTTTAATTTCAAGGGTTCATTTTTCAAATCAAAATGACTTTTCATTTCAAAATGGATGCTAATGGTGAGCAAAAAGAAATTTTCCCAGAGGAAAATGAAAACAAGAATCCCTTACTTGACCTCACATAGGTTTCTTCCCCCTCCCACCTCTAGCTTTTGTAGATTTTTGGTCCACAAAATTATTCAAGTGGTGCAATATTTGGAAAAAACTATAGTGGAAAAAAATTCAATTATAAATATCAACATATCTACATTGCCTTAATAAATTCTCAATTTTCGTAAATTGAGAGTCTGTAATTTTTGTAAACACAATCCCATTTCCCCTGCCTGCTCCGTGGGCCAGCGTAACCACCCCTCTTGCCAAGCAGAAGAAGATCTGCTAGGACACTTGGAAACATCTTGCCTGTTTGCACCACCAAAGACAATCAAAGCCCCACTACTCCTACTTCTTTTTTTCGTTTGTTTGTTTCAAAGCGGATCAAAACCATTCAGATCTCCTAAACAGTTGGCATGAGTTTAAATCATGAGCACATGTTCCATGTGTGTCCCATACACCGTACAGATTATTCCACAGAAGCTCTTGCTGGTGACGGACCTAGCAGCACATTGGGCCTTTGTTGTCTGCTCCTTGGCACTTCCATAAACATGTCCCCTTTGGAGTAGTAAAAGTTTTCTGTTGCATCTATGTCAGTGGCATGTGTGAAGCCCTGCCATGTGCTAATGGTATAAATATGGAGGAAAAGTGTAGCAAAAAGAATAATAAACAAGGACACGCTCTCTCCCTGTTGATGTTGCTAAAGTATTTTTTATTTTAAGCCAGGAGCACCTGCTAGAAAGGTCATCTGAGGGGTGGGAGATTTGAAATGATGATTTTTATTATTATTTTAAAGCATTGCTCACACCTAGCATCTGTTTTGCCAAGCAGATGTTTCACACTGTGGGATCCCTGCCCACCCACTGGAATATCTAACTGGAGTTCACATCAAGGCACTACCACAAACCAGGTCCTCCACGGTGACTGAGTGGGCACAGCCTCCAAAAGCTAAACTAAAGGGATGCAGTCTGTCCAAAATAATACTCTTGGTGTGTATCTTTTGATCTCTGAATGTAATTTGGGCTAATTGCAAATAGCAGCTTTGATTCACCTACAATCTGTTTCCTGTTTTTCCTTTCATGTGTGCTCATGAAAGTTAAATAAATTCTGGGAAACTCTGTCCACTTAGCACATGTCTCTGAATGAGCAAAGGTACTCTCACCTGCAGGTAGGAGGTTGTCCTTCTTCCTTGGAAGTGGCCTCTCTCTGCTTGTAGGGTGACAGGCAACAAAGACATTGCAACTTGAGGAATTAAATTAAATTAAATTTACCTCCCTATTTTATAACCCACTGACACAAAATGAAGAATAAAATCCCTTACAAACAAAAAACTTTCTGGATGAGTGTTTTGCAAGCAGAAAACACAAGGCAGAAATTGTCAGATAAATTGTTTGAGTAGTTCAGCCAGCGCCTTTCCCTGGCTACATAGCTCTCTTTAGAGAAAAATGCTAAGATTAAGTGATTAAGGGTAGATTACCATTAACTTTATCAACCATATCTGAATCATACTATCACCCCCACAGTACTAAAGTAACTCAGAGCACTGCAATCAATGGAGGTTGGCTGCTTTACACCAGCAGAGAAGTCTTCCTATGCCTTCACCAACAGCTATGAAAAAAACCCTTAAGTGGATTTATTCATGGGTGAGGGAATGGGGGTGGAAACAGTTTCTCGGAAAATCCAAAATCCTGGCCAAGGATCCAGAAGAGGATTATTATTACAGTATCGCTCTTATGAGCTGTGCTGAGCTGAGCTTGTTAGAAAGGTGTTAACTTTCCTCTGCCAAGAGTTCTTTGCAGTAATCAGTTTATGAAAAATTCAATTTGGCAGCAAACTCTTGGCAGTCTCAAATCAACTGCACCTATTATACCCCAGTCACAAGTGGATGGGCAAAGGTGGCTCAGTGCATCAGTCTCTCCTCCCCCTCCTCCACGGCCTTGAAATTTGCTCAGTGATTCTGGAGGAGGAAAAAACAGTGTTGTGTAACTCGTCTACAAAGGACAAGGAGGAGGGGGGAAAAAAAGAAGTCAGAAACAAAAGACATCCAGCTACAAAGCTTCTGGCAGGAACTTACAGGTAGAAAGTCTGTTTGTGTGGGCTTCCCAGGGCAAAGGAAACAGCCTGTGCCCTGTCACTACAAAATATTCACCCCGACTGGGAAAAATGTAAATGATGCTGAAGTGATAATGAGCACTCAAGTGGATTTCTTCCTGAAATGAGTCACAGCTGCTGTCAAAGCTCCATCAATTTGCTGTAGCAGGTCCAGGAGAAAACTCTTAGGAATGCCACCTGAAAGCCTTTGCTGTGGAAGAGGAATCCCACCAAGCCCAGGCAGAAGCCCAGCAGCACAGGGCAGTATGAACATCTTCCCCATCCAGCTGAGAACAGGGCTTCCAGCTGCCTCCTCTAGGGAGGAACAATGGTCCCTCCACACACACAAACCATTGCATTATGGTGCATTGCTGTGTGTCCTGTTGGTAGCTTCATTACTGTTTTTCCACTAGAAGATATTGCTGGAACTGAGGAAAGTAGGCTGTAGAGGAAACAGATGGTATTTTCTCTCTAATTTTGGTGTTTGAGAACAGAATTTGCACAGTTTGTTCCTCGGTCAACCCTTACTTTCAGGATAAAAAACTGTTACCTGCCAGAACATGAATGGTTGGAAATGTGCAATAAAAAAATAAAAAGCATGTGGAGGGGGAGCTTTCATCTTAAAGAGCTACCAAATTTGCATTCCTGAGGTCTGATGCTATGGTTATCAATCAGATGCTTTGGGGATATTAAAGACACTCTCTCTCACTAATACCAAAAGTGAATGTCCTTTCTTCCTCAAGATTTCCCAACAGATCTTTAAAGTCTTGAAATTCCTTTCATTCTTAATGCTCACTGTGATTATGTTGTATCTGCAGAAATCTTCTTTACACCTAGAGTTTAATGTTTTCCCCTCACCAGCAGATCTCCTTTTAGCTAGGGTCCATTTCAGGTAGCTGCTATCTAAAACCTAATGTGCCCATTTATATTAATACATGCCCTCAGAAGAATACGATTTGGAAGCTCAGTCTGACATATGCTGTGTCCTTGGTCTGGTAACTTACATGGCATTATCCTGTCATGGGAATCTGCAGTCTAGGTAAATGCCCCAGCTGCAATTAAGTGAAATCTCCTGCTCCATTTGATGTGCCCAAATGACTTTACATTGCTCTTTCCCATCTTCCCATCTGTACTGAGAGACAGGCAAGGAGCAGATGAGTGTTGTGAGGTGCGTGGGCAAGCCTTGTGCAGAATGAGACTCGTCTCCCTTCCTTCCTTGGTAGAACAAGCTGATTCCCATGCACTGGGGCCTTTTCAGGAAAGAATGCTGCAGAGACAACGTGAAGTATTTTGCCGACAAAGTGACAGAAGAAGGAATTTCCATAAGACCTTTGGAAATGGTGGGTGTTATTTTATGTACGCAGAGCAGAGGCTCTGGGTAAATCGCGTTCGCTCAAGGGGGACCCGATGCCACACTGGTTCCTGCACTGGAGCAGGAACCCCTGGCCTGCTCAGGCCACGTTCCTCTGACTCTGCCTTGTGAGCACACATGCACATGCATTCACGTACACCATCTTAATTAAAAGTCTCCGAAATCCAAAGTCAGAGAATTCTGCTTTTCCCACCTCTCTTCCACCAGCCACCACTCACTCTGCAGAAGGTGTAAATAGGTCAGATGTTTCCATGGCCACAGCGAACCAAATAAGCAGTTGGGGTTTAGCGAATAATGTGGGTTTTTTAATTGTTCCAGTGCTGGGGAGCGTGAGGTCTGTGACACCACACTGACAGTATCTGACTATCTCCTCTGGCTCATCGGTGATGTGACAGCTGGCACTGGCCCCTTCTCCCCCTGAAACTGTTATCTCCTGCAAGCTTCAACATGCAGCTCCTCTCATGGGGTAGCACTGATGAAAAGTACATTTCACACAGAAATCGTCTCTTTGCAAGTACTAATTGCTGGTTCCAGAGCAGCATTGAACCTATTCACACAAGGTGTAATTAAGTTGTGACTCACTGCCACAGGATGCTGCAGAGGCCATACAGGATAAAATAAGCCTGTGCGGGGACTAGACAAATTCATGAGGGACATGTCTAGCAAACAGGATGGTTGGAATGCCACCACTCAGGAAGTCCCTCCTAAACTTCTCAATGCCTGAAGGCGAAGAGCTGTAGAAGGGAAAGGAGGGTTTGGTCCCTGCTGTTCCAAAGGATCCCAAGCCAGATGAACATGTAGTCTCCCACCTCCTCTGCATAACAAACAGAAAAACTGAGATGAGCTGTGGAGGTGGTGGTTCAGAGTCTGAGCAGTGCAGAGATGCCTCTGACCACAGTTATCCATCTTGAGAAGAATACTCAGGACACCAACGGGATCAGCCCTGTGCTGCATTTGACCATTTGTCACAAGGCATTTTCTGAATCCTGTGTGGTGAGTCATCTAGCTACTATGGCACAGATCAGTTTTCGCTCAGTGAAAAGCACCAGATCCTTTCACACATCACAGACTGAGGTATTTGTCAATAAAATTGCTCATTTAAGACTTATTTATGACCCTTTCTGGGGGCCAGATCTGGAGATGTCTACTTTGGCTCATGCTGTTCATGAAACCTCTGGCTACAAGATTTCATCTCAAATCTGCTGCTCAAAACCATCCTTGTCTCAGCTCAGATGTTCACTGAAGCCTCCTTGCAGAGCCAAAGAAGGTTTTATGAGGAGGAGTCAGATTAAAACTGTCTCGGTGATCAGCCTGCCGGGGGCAGCTGTTTACCCATCCTGTAAAACAGGCAAACCAATCTCTTCTGCAATTTACCAAGAATATGGTGTAAGTAATGCTACAAAAGCAAAAATACTGCTACAAAAGTAAAAATAGCAATAGAAGTATTAATTATCCAAATATGCTGTATGATCCTGGAATTTGAGTTCAGGCTCTAAAAGCACATGGTTGAAATATTGCAGTTTCTCAGGGCCCTTCTCCATCTCCTGGTCTAGCACAGGAAAAGAAGGGTCCACACCAAGATGTCCTCTCTCACATGAAATCAAACACAGCTCAAACCTCCACAGAGGACTCCTGAGCTTTCCTGATAGACTTCAGGTGTAAGCTTACTCAGACACAGCCTTCTCTAAAAAATCATTTCAGGTACGCTTTCCACCTTTTGGCAGTCTGGCTTACCAAAGGACTATGGTTGTATTTGCCTGGGTGAGCTGGTTTGGGCCAAATTCAGGGAAACGTCCAAAAGGAACGTCTCCTCAAAGGAAGGCAGGTTATAGCCGCTCCTCCCCCACCCAGGTTCGGGAAAGAAATATTCCTCGGAGGAATGTGAAAGAGAGAATGAAAACTATTTATTTAACAAACACACAGGAAAAGACTAATAATGCTAAATAATGAAATCTCTCGCTGTGGAGAGAAAACCTGAAAGATTTGAGAGTCCTTCTGTGGGTGTGGTCTCTCGCCTCCTCGGAGCTGGGTCGGCGTGGGGCTCCCCTCCAGGCCGGGGGAAGGCCCCCTGGTGAGGTTCTGATGTTCTGAACCAGTCCAGAAGAGAAGAAAAAAAGAACCCAAAGTCCCAGAAAAACAAGGTTTAACTCTCCGTCTCTCCCTGAAGAAACGGAGCTGAAAAGCTGGCTGGAAAGCAGGAAGGGTGCTTCTTCCACACTTCTCCCCACACCAGAGAGACGCAGAGGAGTGGTGACCTCGGAGCACAGACTGCTTTGAAAAAAGTTCGTCTGGCCCTTTTTTTCCTCCTCTTCCCTCTCTTGGGCTCAGTTTAAAGGCACAGAAAGGCACAGGAATCATATCTGGGCATAGAGCGATGATAGGGGATACACATCATAAAGTCACCCCAAGACACTGGGTCACACTGAAGCCAGTGATGGTATTCATGTCTAGTTGCTCATCTCAGCAAGATGGGGGCCTGAAACTCTTGGCTTTGTCTCCTGCCAACATCACCATCACAACCAACCAACGCCAACTGAAGCAACACCTCTTGCCCCTCCATGTTGTCTTCTCACACAACCACTGGGGCTTTAAACTCAGTGTGTTGTTGAGGGCTTGACAAACAGTTGGGAGGGTAATGACCAGCTCAGCTCCCTGCCCTTCTGAAACTAACTGACTTGACATTGCTTTTATATTCCCAGTGTCTGGAAGTGTGAAAAGGGAAATGGATTCTAATTTCAAGGCAAAATTCCTCAAACTTAATAATTACGTGAGGTTTTGTATCTTTCTGAGAGTCCCTCTCAGAAACCTGATAAACGTACATTCCCAGTTTGAAAATATTGATTCTTTTTTTCCTCTTCAGTATTTATTTCCTATGTGAGATGAGAATCAGTAGAGATTTTCTTGTTTAACAGCCTAAGATCTGGCATAATACACAAGTATTACCTTGTCACAACAAATAAGTTTTACTTAATCATTGGCATTAGCAATGTCCACACAGCCGTGGAAATAATGTCTTGTTTCAGCTTGTTACTGCAGTGTCAGCAAAAGGAGAGCAGTGGGGCTGAAATCCAACCCCCAGACATGTGTGTGCTGTTTGGAGCCTGCAATGGGTAGCAGTGTTATGGGTGGCAGTGAGAATGTTCTTTGGAAAGTCAAAGAGGACATAGCATGGCTGGCAACTGGTGCTGCCCTCTAACAACTTCTCATTTTCAAGAAATTGGATGCCTCATCTATAAATTGGGGGTAACCATACTGACAACTATTCTGTAAAGCATATGAAATCTACAAATAAAATAAAATGAGCAGTAGCAAACCAGATAAAACCACTGTTGTTAGTAGGCTGTCTTCTAGGGAAACTTTATCTCTCAAACATATTCTTATAATTAAGATAAATATGATGTTGGAACCAATCTGTGTTGTATATAATTATCAACTCCCCACACACATATTTCCTCCACCCCTATTTTTCACCTTTGTAAAACTGTATAGTCTTTTTTACCAAATAGGTTTAACCCTATTAGAGTTATCTGTAATGGAACAATTATTTGTTCATTAAAAATACAGGGTTTAGGGAACATTGGATTAATGAGGAGAGAATGTAATGCAATACTATGGAAACTATATTGCAGGATTTAATATTGTATACTCCAGTGGCTGGAAAGTCCTGCCTTATAATCCTGTGGTGTCAATGCTGTCCTGAACAGCAAGTAATCCTAAAATCCAGTTAGCTTGAGCTTAGTGTACTACAGAAGCACAGGAAAGAGCAAGAATCTACCCGGTCACTTTGAGTTACCATAGCTAAGGGACAGGCTTGGGAAAAAATGCTTTTTTTGTTTTGCAGACCTCACTTTCCAAAAGCTGGTACTCACTAGGCCTATACAGCAACTGTTGGGTCTTTGCCTAATATTGTAAGTCAAATCATAGGTCACTACATGCCTATTCCAAAATAGTCCTCCCTTCCTGCCAAGTCCTAAGTCCCAGAAACCCTTATCATGGATGAGAAAAACAGGAGATATGCAATCAGGTGCACAGGAAGGCATTGAAATGATAAAGCTTCTAAAATTACAAATGCATGAAAAAACCACACATACTATGTAATTTAACTTCAGTGCTGATTTTATAAACACTTACTCTCTTGAACAGTCCTAGAAGTCCCATTGTAGACACCAGCACCATATCTCAAATGCTCTTCTGGCCCTTATTCACTAACACCCCCCATCCTAATTACTAGTGGCCCACAAAAACTCATAGTTTCAGCAGGGTAATCTTTGGAAACTAGAACTCAGTGGTGTAAAATGGAATTTTACTGAGTTCATTTTTTCCTGCAGGATGGCTGTCCTTTAAACATGGATAGCAGGATAGCTGTCATTGCATGAAGTAGGATTCTCAAGGGGAAGAAAGCCACCAAAAATTCCCCGCAGAAAGTATTGTGAAATGCATCATACAAGACCTTAAACCTTGCAGCTAGGCAGATAATTTCAGTATTCTCATTCTCGGCTCGTCACTCACCCTCAGATACATACCAAAAAAAAAAAAATATTCAACATAAAATTTCTCATGCATTCCTTAGGTATTTAAAAGAAAAAGGAAAGAGAAGGGATTTTGTTTCACTGGTTTCAGGGAGTTGAGGGCAAGACTTTTGAAGCTTGCTCAAAATGTTAAAAAATATACCCAGTGTACTGTCCCCTTCCTTTTTTTTTTTTTAAACAAGAGATGTTTCTTGAATAATCCCTTCCAAACAGCTAAAGCAATTAATAGATTTCATAATCAAAGTCTTTATTAATTGGCAATGCTGCACCAAGGTAGTATTTATCTACCGAGCAAAAACTAGCATGGAGAGCTTACCTAATTGACCACTGCAGCAGCAGCAATAGATGTCTATTTTTGTTATTTTAATAAAAATGAACAAGAGAGGAAAAAACCCGCCAACCAACCAAACAAAGCCCAAACAACAACCTGCCCAGAAAAAAACCTGTTGCAAACGGTAAAATGGAACACCTGGATATTTCAGGGGAGAAGTTGAGTCTGTATCCCTCTATGTATTGTCATATATCACATAGAATGAGTCAATGCCAAGGGCAAACTGTCTGATTGTCCCAATCTTAGTGGCAGCCCTAATAAGAAGTGCAAGAAAAGATGATCTTTTAACCATGGCTACAGTGGTGGGGCCTCAGCTCCAGACAGCGACATTAGACAAGCTGTGAGGGAAGTTGTTTTGTAACTTTAGCTATGACAACTGAGAACCTACAGCTACAGCAATACTTGGCTTGGATCTGCTTCAGCCTTAGATTACACTGACTCTATGCAGCAAACACAGTTTTATTCATGCCTGGCTCTTACAAATAAGAGTCCTTGTCTCTGTACCTTTTTTCCTTAGAGAAAGAAAATCAGAAAGTATTTTTGTTCCAGCATTGCCTGAAGGACCTATAGCAACATAATCTTATTTATTACCCGTCACTTCACTATGCAAACATTTCCTACTGTGTCAGACCAACCATTTATTATATCATTTCTCTCTGAGGTCTTAATATCATCCATCACTGGTAGTCACCTACCCTGCTCCCGCTCTGGACCTTTGCACTGCACAGGGATCCACCATTGCAGGGGCCAGGGGCCTGGGCTGCTGCTGTTTTCCATTTCGTCATTCTTCCATTAACACTTGACCTGCCTGGAGCAGCCAGTGTGTTTCTAAGGACTGAGTGGGCACCTTCTTTATAAGCCTTTCCTATAACATGTCCTTAATATAGGAGAAGCCAACCTGCCTGCATGCTTCATGAACAACTCACCTCCTTCTTCTTTGAAGGAGAAATGGATGGAGGTTTCCTTCCCTGTGAATAATTGTGGTGCCTGCCTGCTCTCTCCAGCATGCACACATATGGATGTCTTTAGCCTAGGGATACACAGATTTTTACCTAACCTTTCCTAACTGCTGCAGGGAAGAGATGAAGGTGTAAATAAGGGTGCAGTTGCCATCATAGCAGCAAGGGAGAAGTGGCTGAACTTGCCAGGAAACTAACAAGGGAAAATCATAATTAGATAGATCTGAGAGAGATCTAGATTCAAGACAAAGACATCTAAATGTAATCATGTTTAATGAGAACATGTTAACATTACCCTAGTGTTTTAGTGACGTTTGTCAGTAACAAGTGAGGCAAGAACAGCGCAGCAACAGATTCTGCTCCTCGGGGGTGTGTCCTCCTCAGACCTCCCCAAGGGATGGGTCATGCAGTTCCACTGATGTACCTCTGCAGCCTCCAGTAAGATTGTTCATGCATCCTTCTTCTGTATTTCCAGTAATTTCCCTTCTCTCTTTTGATTTTTAGGAGGTGAGATTTTCTCAATAATACACAATCGTAGCTGTGGACAAACCTGTCCGCACATTGCCTTTGCTCTGGAGAGCATCTGGCAGAAAATGTGCCAGTCTTCTCTTCCCAGTCTCTCTGTCAAACAGTCTTTCCCCCTTGCTCTTTGTCTCTAGACCTTGGTGAGGAGAGAGCAGGCCATCATCACATTTTCTGTGCCAGAAGAAGAAGGAAGGGTTCCTTTATAAATTCACGGAAGTACAAAGTTGCCAGTCTATGACCAAGGGATACCTCGCTTGCATGCTTGCTATCATCAAGTTCACCAGGAGTGCTGTAAGGAGCCTAACAGGGTCAATTTTTTGAGTAGTTAGCCCATGTTTTTTATATTATAAAAATTATATTCTTAAACGCATACATGTACACACTCCTAGGGGATAGGAAAAGGAAGAGGTTTGTAATAGTTGAAAAAGTAAAAGGGATTGTTTTTCTCACTACCTAGATGTATATGTCATTAGAGTATATTCTTCTATTTCCTTAACTGCAAATTAAAATAAATCTGACCAGGTAATGTGTTTACAGTAACAGAGAGGATTCCCATAATGCTTCTAAATGTAACTGGATTTTCTTGTAATATGTTGTAGTGAAATTACAAGCTAAATGTCCAAGAAATTACTAGAATGATGGGAGGGTAAGTTATGATAATGATGTACTACAAAATGTAACACAGGAGCCCATAAACCCATAATGTCAGTTTCCTATGAAAACGATACATAATTTTAATAAAAAAGGTATAAAAAATTTCTAGATGCAGTAATAACTGCATGACCTGCTTGGTTATAAAAAGTTAATCATAAAACTTATTTGGATATGCCCTCTAACTTCTGTCCAAGATCACCAATTTGTGTACGAAGAGGGATAAACATTTTATTCTTCTCAAACTTTTGTAACTCTGAGCATTTTATCATAATGGTTAAAAAACAAATATCATTTTTAGTAATGTGCTGGTCTGTACCCAGCACTGCTGGAGAGCCACATGCTCATTTATGCTTTCCTACCTGGATACAAGATCTTTTGTGAGGAGACAGATCTGGCTCTCCAGTGACTCGGATTGCTGCACCTCTCCTGAGGGACTCAGAGCTGCTGATTTTAGTGGCAGCAAAATCCACTTTCATCTTGTATTTAAAAACTGGCATCAAATTTGCAAATGGCTTCTCTGTGTGCTGCTTATAAAGTCACCTTCAAAGTCACAAATAAATGACTTTCAAAGGGACAGAGTCATGTATGTTCCCTGTGCCTTGGCACATGTCCCTTCAGCAAAATACCAACCCTCGGTGCTGGCCCATGCCTGCGTGGGAGCTCCTGCTCAGGCATGGCTGAAGCACTAGTTTGAGGTGCAGCAAATTCTGCTTCACGTATCGAAATGAGAGGAATAGAAACCAGTGTGGGTGGACGGCGGGAAACAGGGAGCTGGAGAAAGGTTTCGCTGGAAGCATGAGTCGAGGCACTGTGAGATGTACAGGATTGTCATAGTTTACATAGTGTCCTCATTGCCAAACAACCACGTCAAACCCCCAGTGCAGTGCTGCCTGTGGAGAGGTCAGGAGCAGCAGGGCAGCAGGAGTGTTACAGTAGCAGTGTCCTCAGCCAGAGGCACTGACCCAGGAAGGATCTCGCAAGCCCCTAGGACATTACAGTTCCCACAGAAAAGAGCCTCTGCTTTGAGACACAACCCCACACACAATAGTCACAGAGAAAAGGCATTTCCTCTCTTTCGTGTCAAAACCATGTCCAAATTTTTATGGCTTCAATCAAAAACCTCTCCTGGAAGGAATTTAAACCTCAACTGTACATAGAGATACGTGACACTTATGAAGTTGGACCTTTCTCATGAGTTTCCTATTGTACTTATATGGCCCAGACAGTGCTTATTTATTCCACAACTCCCAGAAAAGTTGTTTCACAGCTACATGTAGATAGAAATAGAAACAGTGAGGACTGTGCTGACCCAAAACCTACTATAGTCGAGGGAGAGATTCCCACCGATTTCAGTCCCTTGCATCAATCTAACTCTCCAGGAGCATTACTTCAGCCTGACCTACTGCCCTGGGATGTGGACCAACTCGTAGCAGAAATCACTGAATTTAGAGATGAGCCTTTCTTTTATTTTTGCTTTTTTACTTAATTTAGAAGCAGCAGCAGCACCAGCATCTGTTTTCCAGCACACAGCAGACTGCCACAGAGCAGCCAGAGCCTGCTCGAGTCCCTAAGCAAGCCTGCCTGGCTCCGTCCCTGAGCATGCACGCAGGCACAGCACCAGCACACACAAGTCACACTGCGGCACACAGATCCCTTCTGACCTGCCTGAGAGCCCTGCCTTTCTTCACACAGTCAGTGGAGAGGGGTCGCGTTAAGGCAACAGGACACTAGAAGTGATCCTGTGAAACCTTACGAGTCTTTTGGCTCCCCCTTCCTCTCTCCAAGATTTAGGCTACGTAAACACCACCTAGATATTTTGTTGTTCTTACCAAAAGATGCTATTATGGCTTAAGAAAATAAAAGAAAAAAAGAGGTGGTAAGAAAAAAAAAAAA